>PVJC01043605.1:0-14447 GCA_004026665.1 Murina feae
AAAAACTTTTGGAGGTGCTGACACTGTGTGTACACACAGTTCACACAAGTCACAGGCTCAGGAACATCACTGCATTTACATCAGAAGAGATACTTTCCATCTAATTTACTGCAGTCTCTCCCTTCCTTTGGAATATAGTGTTTCTGTCTCAATAGTAGTTTAACCTCAGAGTTTCACAACAAATGTCATAAGAGTATAAAATGTCATATTTCATGGGACATGACTCCTTTGTAGTACGTGGGGAGGAGTTCCCCTAAAGACTGCTGAGAATTATGGAATACATACTTTGAAAGGATAACATAATTCATATTATTCGCAGAAGGACAGGAAAGGTCTCTTCTTTTGGGTGACCATTTATCTCATCAATAATCAAGGTACTGGGATGTAAATTACAACCACAAAGTCATGCCGTGTTTCTTTCAATGCCTTTGGCAGTAGTGCAAAATAAGCTGGTTTTGGACAAACAGTGATTTTTTGAAATCTTGCTCTGCCTTCTGAAGAACTGAAATTTTGACATCCCCACAATATCTGTTCACATCCACATGCTGACAGATCCCAACAGTGCTTTCAAAACATTGTAGAAAGTGAATAGAAACAACACTAGTAATGGTACAACAGGGAAAAAAAGCATTTTTCCTAAAATGTCATAAATCAGAGCCAGCAGTATTCTGACTGCAGAAATAGAACCTAAGCCAATAGTCATAGCATAATGTGAAAACCACTGCCTCCCTTAAAGAGGTACCACTTCTTTGCTGAGAATTGTGTTCTGGACAAACGCTGGGCCAGTCCCATTCCCTAGTCAGAGAGAAAAGCATGAAGATCCTGCCAAGAATTCAGAATATTCAGAATTTATTTAAGCAGAAGAACGCAGACAGGGTTTGTGACTGATTCTCACTGTTAAGGTGAGTCAGGTGGTAGAAGAGAAATCACTTCAGACACAATCACTCACAGTGACATCAATTGCATAGTAGGCCTGGGCAGGATAGCAGTACAAGCAGTTCCTTCAGGCCTCACTTGTACCTGAAACTCATGAGGAATCTACCAAGTGTATGTGCTGATGAAAAGGGATTATATTAAGGTAAATGTGTAAAATAGAGTCATGTTTCGTGTTATTATTCTGAGTAAGAAAAATTAAATAGTCCCTACACATTTAAGGCTTTTCCCCAGTGTGAATTCCCAGGTGTTTTATAAGGCTACATTTTTGGGTAAAAGGTTGCCCACAATCTGTACACTCATAAGGCTTTTCCCCAGTGTGAACTCTTTTATGTTTAATGAGGGTGGAACTCTGACTGAAGGACTTCGCACATTCTGTACACTTATAAGGCTTTTCTCCAGTGTGAATTCTCTGATGTCGAATGAGGCTGGAACTAAGACTGAAGGACTTTGCACACTTTGTACACGTATATGGCTTTTTTCCACTGTGAATTCTCTGATATCGAATTTTGTGAGAGCTCTGACTGAAGGACTTCCCACAATATATACACACAAATGGCTTTTCTCCTGTGTGAATTTGCTGGTGTTTATTGACATTAAACTTTTGAATGAAAGTTTTCTCACATTCATTACACTCATATTGCTTTTCTCCAGTGTGAAATCTCTCATGGTGAATGAGAGTAAAGATTTGTCTAAAAATGTTCCTACATCTGTCACACTCATAAATCCATTCTCCAGACAATACACCCTGTGTTTCAACAACTTTCTGGTTGTGGCTGGCAGCTTTTTCACATTTTCCCCACTGTTGATCCCTTTTTCCTCTGAGGAATTCCTGTAAAACTTCACATCCACTGTGTGGCTCCTCAGTGGTAAGAGTGGCCTGGAGCTGGAGAAGCTCTGAGGGCGTTTGGATGTCTTCCCCAACCTCTCTGCTATCTGAAGACACATCTGATAAGTAGAAGCTGCACTTGGTCACAAATGAGGGCCTCTCCATAGCTTCTTTGCACGATGTCTCTTTACTGGCATCCCTCTGGTGCTGGTGAGGGTTTTCACTAAAACAGAAGTCTCTCACACATGCCTCACTGAAGAAGCATTTGTGCACAAAGTACACTGCTTGTAACTCAGTCAGGTGCAAGATATCTTTTAACACTGAGAAACACTGTTTACACAAATGGGTCCTCTGGGTTGCTGGAGCTCTTCCTGAAAACCTGACCTGTGACTCTCCTCCTACAGATACACTCTGCTCAGAACAGGCCTCATCATCATTCTTTTTATGCCAACATTCTGAAAACAGAAAAAATAGTGAGGAAATGAATGATGACTGTGGTGACAGGAGGAAGTTCCATTACAAAGGTGTGTTGCCATGATACCTGGGTCCATGCAATTTTTTGAAAAGAAGATATGTGCAGGAAACATTATTAATAGGCTTCTGTGAAGTTCTGAAACTCTGAAGATCATAAAGTGTTCACAGGTCTTATCTGTAGGTGACATAGGCAAGATTTACAGAATTTTGCTTATGTCTTATTCCAAGTAAAATTCAATAAATAAGTGGTTTGCAAATACCAGCTACTCAAGTATGTATGTGCTCCTCATAACACATGTGGAGGTCAATGTGGAAGAATCCTGCAGAGGCAGCAGTGCAGAGGAACAGGTGCTGTAAAAATGTCACAAAGGTAAACATATACTGAAGCCAGGAAGACACAGGTAAAGGGACAAGTGAGAAAATGTAAAGTATGTGAAAGGAAAGGTGAAAATGAAGTGTAGTCAGTGGCACCTGCACCTACACACTGATAGAATCATTCTGGTTCCTGCCATAATTTGAGTATAGCCCTTGTGTCATATATTCCACTAGCTACCAGTCATCTTTGCAGGACTCTTCTGAGACCATCCCACATGTTCACCTTGGGGGAAAAAACGAGGGTTCTCACTCCCCACATTATATACAAATCCATAAAACCTAAATAGATCAAGTGTTAATGCAAGATGACAGAAGTGACGTGCCAGTCTTGGTCCAAAGCAATTCCACTTGCAATACTATTCAGGAAAGGTAATAGTGCAAAAAACAATTGAAGGAGGTTTTTACAAGAACAGTCCATGGGTCTTGTAAGTAGAGACCATAATCTGGCACAGGCAGTCACCCAGGACCTTTTTTCTTGAGGAACGGTGCAGAGATGGAAGCCATAAATCTAGATATAGTCAGCCTCCCAGGGAGAGAAACAGAAAGTGGGACGCTTTAAGCTGTCTGTAAGACTCCTGACTCCCAGGCACATCCTGCACTTTCTGAGGAAAAATAGTGTTAAAAAATTTGTGGAGTCTATTCCTCAGGGCTCTCCACACAGCTGAGTGCTGGCATCCATAGCATATTTCACATGAGAGTGAGGAAAATTTGCAGAGCCCATGGTCTGGCTGTAGGAGAAAGAAAGCTACACATGGGATATAAAGGAAAAGAGAACATCAACTCAGACCACTAGGAGAGATATGAGGGTCTTACCTGCAGATGACACAAGTGCAAATACTTCCAGCATCACTTCACAGTACAGAAGTCTCTGAGCCTCATCAAGGATTTCCCACTCCTTTGGAGAGAAGGCAATGGCCACATCCTCAAAATTCATATCCTGTCATAATGGGGACAGTTCAGTCCATTATCAATTTCTCTCCTAAAATTTATTTTTTGTCATAGACACCAGCATCCATATCTATCTGCTCCCTCTATTTCTGACAGAGAATGTACTAGCCCTTTGTTTAATCAAAGTTATTCTCTCTCTTTATATTCCTTTTAATGCTGTGTCTTCCCACACAACAAGGGCAAATGAGCACTTAGATAATTGTTCTCTAGGACTCACATATAGTCTACACTGCCCCTTGTCAATACAGTGGGTGTCATGAACATAGAGTATGGAGAGTTTCCCATTATCAGTGGGAGTGATTTGACACTGTTCTTGTTTGCAATAACCTTGTTGTTCCCTGGATTCTTATTACAAGACCCTGAAAATATTGGCATCACACTTCACCCTTTTGATCCAATCCTAAGGGTGCTATGGCCATCACTTTGCACTGCATTCTGCACTAAATGTTTGAACCACTTTTCTCACACAGCTTCATGCCCATAGGCACAATGTCAAAGGTAACAAGTATTTTGTGACTTGGATGGTTTTTCTTAATCATCTTTTTTTCCCCAATACTCCATTTAACCACTTCAGTAATGTATTTCTCTCTTACCCTTCACCCTTCCCAATACCAGCGGAGATGACATTTGTGTATGCTGTTTCATTTCTATTGATCACTGTAACTTCCCTCCTCCACAAAAGGCACTTGTGCACATATATTTCAACTAATCTTTAGACCAAGAATGCACCATAATTGAGACCCATTTTGCAGGAATTAATCTGAAATTTAACGTATCTTACTATGTAGAAATCACCAGAAATGAATTCCACTTTTATTGCTTCTTATGTAACTGTCATGAGCTCTGCAGTCATGAGTGCACATGCCCTCTTCAAGTACACATCAGTCTTTCTACCATAATTCTCTCACTCCTCTCCTCCCACAATCCCAGGTCCCAGAGTCATCTCCCTGACTTCCTACTCATTACTCAGCATTTGGGATTTGTGAATGCCTGGAAAATTCAAACTGAATTAAGTTCTACATAACTCTAATAGTCCACACTCATTGAGGCAGCCTTCAGTTCTTCTATGATGCCCCCCTCCCTAATTGTAGTTTCCTTCAGCATCACCTATTGAGAACCATATCACATCTCATATAACTAGAACCCACCTCTTCTGATGCTACACTTGATGTCACTTCACTAGGTTCTGCCTTACTAGCTGAAGTCCCATCACCTGTGTCCCTCTATCTCATGTCCATTAAGTCTCATAGATGACCATATGTAAATCAACCAGACTGATGACCACACCACAGACCAAACCCAGGCTGTCAACATAATCCTGCTGTGTGATTCACAAGTAAATATATCACAGCTGCAGTCCCATCTTGTTTTAATTTCCGTTTTCTCTCCAATTAAACAGAGAAATGTTCTTTTAAAAAAAAAAAGATGATCTAAAACTCCACCTTGGTCACTACATTTCCCACTATCTTTTAAAGAAGAGTTCATCCTGGGAGAAACCAAGATGGCATCATAGGTGAACACTGGAATTGCTGCGGGGCACAACTATTACAAAACCACAACGAAAATTAAAAATGGACACCACCAAGACCCACAGGAAGGCTGGCTGAGTGGAAATTCTACAACTAGAAAGAGACTGAGATTCAGAGGAGGTGCGGAAATAAAGTGCAGAAGTACAGAGGTGCACGTGAAGTGGTTCACAGAAAGGGCTGGCGGCATTTTGTACCAGAGGGAAGCACAAGCTCCTGATGGCTCTGAACTCCAGTTCCAGGCGACTTTCTGGGGACTCAGAATAATATGGAGAGAAGCTGGGGAGGAGCTGAACTGTCTGGAACTCATCAGGTGACAGAGAAACTCCAGAGCGGCTTGAGACCCGGTGCCTCTTAGGGAAAGGTTGAGAATTGGCCAGAGCTAGTTGCTCCACCCTGTGTACTCCCCATGACCGCACCCCACCCAAGCTTCCTGCAGAAGCTTTTACATATAAAAGGCTGGGAAGCCCCAGGCAGAACATAGTACCTCCTTGGAGTTATAACAGCCAGCGTATTCAGTGGTCAGAGTGGGACCACCCAGTCTGCAACTCCTCAGACTCATAAGGGACACACTCAGGGGGAAGACTAAGTGGGCACCAAAGCCGAACTGAAGCAATTCTTGCCCCATAAGGGTGTCTCTATCATAGAATTCTCACACCATAGACACAGCTGATTAAAACCACTCTGTCAATGTAGGGAAGCAGCAAAAATGCGAACACAAAGAAACACGTCACAAATGACAGAAATGGAGGAAAACAAACGACAAGATATGCAGTTCAAAACCAGAGATATAAGACTTTTATAAGAATATTCTAGAGTCTGCTGATAAATTTAGTGAGACCCTCAAGCATATGAAAAAGGACCAGCTAGAAATACAGCATACACTGCAGAAATAAAAACTAATATACAGCGATCTAACAGCAGACAAGACGATGCCAAGAATCAAGTCAAAGATATGAAATATGAAGAAGCAAAATCCACCCAGCTGTAAAAGCAAAAAGAAAAAAGAATCCAAAAATATGAAGATAGTGTAAGGAGTCTCTGGGACAACTTCAAGTGTACAACATCAGAATTATAGGGGTGCCAGAAGAAGAGAGAAAGCAAGATATAGAAAACCTATTTGAAGAAATAATGACAGAAAACTTTCCCTACCTGGTGAAAGAAGTGGACTTGCAAGCCCAGGAAGTGCAGAGGATACCAAACAAAAGGAATCCAAGGAGGAACACACCAAGGCACATATCAATTAAAATGCCAAGGGCAAAAGACAAGGAGAAAATCTTAAAAGCAGCAAGAAAAAAGCAGTCAGTTACATACAAGGGGGCACCCATACAACTGTCAGGTGATTTCTCAACAGAAACATTGCAGGCCAGAAGGGAATGGCAAGAAATATTCAAAGTGATGAATAGCAAGAACCTACAACCAAGATTACTTGACTCAGGAAAGCTATAATTCAAAATTGAAGGTCAGACAAAGAGCTTCACAGACAAGAAATAGCTAAAAGAGTTCATCACCAACCAACCAATATTATAGGAATGCAAAAGGTGTCCTTTGAGAAGAGGAAGAAGAAGAAAAGGTAAAGATAAAAATTATGGACAACAAATACATGTCTATCAACAAATGAACCTAAAAATCAAGTGAATAAAAAAGTCTGTTGAACAGAATAAACTGGTGAATAGAATAAAATCAGTGGCATAGAAAGGGAGTGGAATGACAATTCACAGGGGGAAAGGAGCTTGGGGGTGTGGGAAGAGACTGGAAAAAATCATACACCTATGGATGAGGACAGTGAGAGGGGGATAAGGGCAGTGGATGGGGTGGGAACTGGGTAAAGGGAAGCTAAGGAGGTTAAAAAGAGAAACAACTGTAATAGTATGAACAATAAAGGTTAAAAAGAAAAAAGAAGAGTTCATCCTGAACTACTCATTGGAGTTTCACATGATCATGAACTGCTTTGTGAAATATCACACAACAGAACACATAAAAATTAAAAGTTAGATATCCCAATGAGCATTACACATTTGCTATGAATATCTGCATCTCAGTTGATGGTGCTTCCATACCCACAGCTTCCAAATGCAAACCTTCAAGTCATCCCTGGTTCTTACCTCTCACTCCACCTCAAAACTAGAAAATCCAGTTGACCACACATAAAACACCGATCCAGAGTCCAACTGCTTATTTCACTTCCACAGTCACCATCATGGGCCACTTACCATCACACTCACGAAAACTTTCACAGCAACATCCACCCTCCCTCACACCCATAAGTTCGTTTGTCCTTCAGCCACAGGAAGTCTAATTAGTACTTAGATCACTTGCCTCTGCTACTCCAAATCTTCCATTGCTCCCATCACCTACAGAACACACTCCAAAGATATCACAAGCTCCTCAAGACATGACTCCTGTCCCATTGCTACCAGATCGTACTTTTAAAAAAATGGATATAGGCCTCAGCTAGTTTAGCTCAGTAGATAGAGCATTGGCCTGCAGACTGAAGAGTCCCGAGCTGAATTCTGGTTGGCGGCACATGTCAGGGTTGCAGGTTTCATCCCCAGTGGGGGCATGCAGGAGTCAGACCATCAATAATTCTCTCTGATCATTGATGTTTCTCTCTCTCTCCTCTCCATCTCTAAAATCAATAAAAACTTATTTAAAAATAGTTGGTTCCTGAATGAGTTCAATCTTCACTCTAAGCTTTTGTACATATAGAAACCTATGCCTGGAAGGACCTCTCATACCTGATTCCACTGCTAGAAAAAACTGGTCATTTCATACAAACCTAGACCTGTACTCACAATTCTAGGCTTGGTGTCTCATCAAGGTCCCATGACACTAGGGCCTGAGGAAAGGCAAGCCAATCCCAGGATACCACTGTCTTAGAAGTCATAAGAGTGTGAGGCCCTGATATAAGTTCCCCAAAGAGCACTCTTACACTGCTCTGCTTTTGCAAGGATTTGTGTTAAGAGAAGGATCTGTGGAGACCCTGGCCACCAACACCGGGATCGATGGGTTCAGACTGCTCAGTACCGTTTCCCAGCCAATGGAGCTATATGTCCAGAAAATAAGCTCATTACTTCAAAGCGCAGTCCTGAGTGCACACTGTTGCAGTTACCTTATCTTTCACAGCACCTCTGTTTCCTTTTCCTAACTGCTATCATCACTCTTCTAGTCTGTTCTTCTTCTGAGCGGTTTTGGGAAAAGTTTTAAAAAGTACCTCACCTTCTTTATGTCAGTACCATCCTGGTACACAGTTTCCTGAGAATGAATGTAAAAGTCATCATGCAAAACTCTGCCTCATCTTGTTCGTTTACTTCACATAGAAAACAAGTCCTGGGTTTCCCAAATTCTCCAGGTTCAGTCACAGCATCATGTCCTTCCATGGAAGTATTGCAGCCTGTTAACCTCTTTCCCCCATTACACCTTTTGTCACACATGAGCTACTCACTGTTCTGTGCACTTTGACCTGGATTGTAGGACGCCAGAGGTGCCAACATCCCAGGCTGGAGGGTTAAATCCGGTGAGGCTGAGTAGAATTCAATAAGCAGAGAAAAGTCCAGGAGTAAGAAAGACTCCAATACTGGTGTGTTGTAGCTCAGCAAACCTAAGACACACAACAACTTAGGGAGATACTTCCTCTGTTGCCTTGTCCTATGGGAGACCTAGTGCTGGAAAGCCTCAGTCTCTGTGAGAAGACCACAGAGATCAACATGACCATCGGTAGATGCAGGAAGTCCTACCCTCACCCATTTAAACCTGGATGATATGCCTCTCCTTGGCTTTCATTGGCTAAACCCAGTCATCATCACGGGCATAGCGCTTGGAAAGTAATATACTTTCCAAGGCCTCCAAGGTGTAAATAGGATCCCAATCACTCACAAACCATTGTGATTATTGGTGTTTGGGAGCCAGATTGGTGCTGGGAAATGACAACATTAGGCTTGTGTGGCTGCTGGTAGTTTCTGGGGATGGTTGTCTCCATCCTATTTTTTGTTCAGATATATTATTTCAGTTTCCACGAATCTCAGAATGCTCCTTGAGGAGAAAAGTATTATTTCATTTGTTTCCTTAATTAGATTTTTGAGAGAGAGAATGGGACATGAAAGGGAGAAATATGGATCAGCTGCCTCCCATCGACCTGTCACCATCCCACAGGGAACCAGCCAGAACACCTGTCCTGTGCCTCATGAAGAATTGAGCCAGAAACCTTTCCATGCATAGGAAGGTGCCCAAATATCTGGGCTATTCTAGCTATCAGTTTTTTTTTAATTTTAATATAAAAAATATCACATTATTAAGAGACAAACCAGGCTATAAGAGAATATATATAATCCAATTTTATTGGTTTAAAGACAAAATTAGAAATGCCACAAAGAACAAAAAGTTGACATTCCATACATAGTTATAATGTTTGTAGTCAATAGACATTAATAATCTGGGGAGCTAATAGCTACCGAATGTTTATTATAGGTCCAAGGCCTGGAATTCATTGCTTACATGCATTATTATGTCATTAATCCTCTCTGCAACCTGATATTTTATGAGGAGGAAATTTAGGCTCAGACGCTTAATATAAATTGCCTGATTGTAGAGTTAAATAAAGGCTGGGCTGGAAGGCAACCCAAGTGTTTCCAATAACAGAATTCTGACTTCAAATGTTAGGCTCTGCTGTCCCGTGGAGAGGATAATTGTTAATGCATACTCATTAGGAAGGCTGGATGTAATAGTGAGTAACAAACAGCCCTCAAGGATTAGTGACTTATATTGAAGAAAGTATCTTTCTTGTTCATTCCACATGTCCTCCCTGGATTTCCAGGGACAAGAATATTGGTACAGTCACTGTGTAGGTAACTGCTAGGTGTTAGTAGCAATGAATAGAGAGAGTGTCAGTGTCTGATTTCAGGCTCTTGTGTTACTAGTGACAGGTTTTACTCCTAACACATTTCATTAGTCAAAGAGAGCACATCACGGGGATGCAGCCGTGTTACTAGTGACAGGTTTTACTCCTAACACATTTCATTAGTCAAAGAGAGCACATCACGGGGATGCAGCACAGGGTCTGGAGGGGAAACTGACAAACTTGATGGGCCCCATGAAGGACACCACATGGTGACAATCAATCTGGGGGAATTTGCAGGGTGACAGAGAGGAGTGGGAATTGGTAGGAAATAACCACAGGAGTCAATGAGCATGGATTGCTTTCTCTTCATCCAGGTGTACTTTATGCTCGGTTTGCTCTAATATGTCACCAAGAAGAGTCAAAAGAGTAAACTTCAAAAAAAAGGAGCTTGGTCAGTGTTCATTGGTAGTAAACTCAGAACCACTTCTGAGTGTGACCTTGTTTAAATCCCTGGCTGCCTCAGTTCCCACACTGTGCTGAGGACAAAGACATACATATAAAGATAGTTGACTGGGAAGGTTATAGACTGCAAGCATCATCCAAGTTCTTTTACATTAACATCATTACCCTTCCTCCAACTCTTTTTATCATTTGCATTCCCTGGTAAGAAGACCCATTGGGGATCACAGTAAAATATGCTGATATTTACACCAATGGTGATCCTGCACTTTCCATTCATTCTGTGCATGATCTAATTGTGGACCCACCATAGTTTTTTTCATGCCCATTGAGAGAGCATTGGACTTGCTTCTTTCACCTGGTCACAGTGTACGCAGATGGCTATGCACACCAAGTGTATCACCAGGATACTGAAACTAGGGAGTGATGCTCTCAGCAGCCCCAGAAACCTTCCTCTATTAGGTCTCAGCCTCACATTCACATCGGGCAAGGGAGTGACCTGTTCTACAGGGACAGGAGTCTCACTGGACTCTCCCAATATCTCCAGGGATGTCCAGGTGCTGATACCTAGAGGTGGTTATGGACATAGGAGTTGCACGCCCCTCCCTTTGTTATCCCATATCACACATAGGCAACTGGAAACTTGAATCAGCCTGGATGGAGAGCAGCAGTCAAGGGCATGCACAGCTATGACCAGTAAGGATAAAAGGGGTGGACACTGGTGAGAGTCCCAGGCTCTTGACTTATCAAATCCCCTGACATTGGGAACTGGCATTCTAGAGCAGGACATCCCAAAAACAATAGAGCAAAATATCTCTGACTGGTGTTAAGAATTCAGCCAGAAAATGAAGCCAGGATGGTCACTGAAGGCCTCACTGAGAAAGTCTGAAGGGGTAGCAGGCTCCAGGACTGGTGTGTATGGGGTATATTTCCTCTGACAACACTTGTGCGTACATTAAAAAGTAAAATATCCACCTATACTGCAAAAGCTTGATAAGTAAAACATACGTCTATGTAAAGAACATTTAACAGAATCATCTGATCTCAGTGGAAGCCTGTATTCTTCCACATAAGAGTCTAATAGAATCAAGATGACAAATTTCAAAATAATCCTACCCAATTTGTGTCACAGTCATGATCCACTTATTGCTTTTATTTAAACAGAAAAATCCACAATGGTTTCTGAATAAATTATTCTTTATTTTTTTTTAAATTAGGTTACTATTTGAGTGAAAAAATTTACTCACCAATGTGAGAAGATGATTCTGAGGGATTCCAACATAGCATTGGATATTGGAAAGTCTAGAGTCCATGTTACCCTAGAAAATACTTTTCCTAGAGAAATCCCCATTTCTAATGTCTAAAAACACTAAGCAGTAAACATGAGTGGCCAAATTGCAATATTTCATTTTACCCCCTCACACTTGGATGTACTTTCCCCACATTGACTTCTAGAGACAGTGGAATAGTGGGGGAAAGTGAGGGAGAGAGAGAAAGAGAGAAGAGTAGGGGAGGGGAGGGGAGGGAAGGGGAAGGGAGTGAAGGGAAGGGAAGAGAAAAGAAGGAAAGAGAAGAGAAGAGAAAATAGAGCCACACTGGTCAGTTGCCTCCGTCACATGCTCTGCACTGGGCTTATAGATGAACCAGCAATGGAGGTCTGTGCCCTTGACCAGGAATGGAAACAGAGATAAGTCGCTCTTTGAGCCACAGCCCTAACCACTGAAGAACCTGCCTAGGTCTTGCATTCTTTCTTAAAACAGAGGAATCCCCCAGAGACCTCTTGGAGGCTGATTTGGGGTTTCTAAAGTTGATTTCTTCAGACAGATGTATTATAAATGTCGAATGCTCCTCATTACCTCAAATATTATTTCTTCTTCTCGATATGCTGCCCCATTATTGTGAACTTTGGCACGATATTGTGAAATACTGTGGATGCTTACCATCTATATAAGCTGCCTGTAAACTTCGGTGTTTGCATTTTCCTCTGGAGAACTATCCTTGTGGAGAATATAATAAAGTACATTACAGATACACTTTTAAGCAAAAGTGTAAGTCACCGGTCTTTTTATTTGCATTCAGTTCTGTAAATTTCACTCTGGGATGCTGCTGAAGGTGCTGCACATCTACCCTTCTGAAGGCAGCCTGGGATGAAGACAAAGCGTGTGGCGTCTGGAGGAAAAGGTCAAGTCCATCTATAGGGCCTGTGGCACAGCCATGACCCCAGTTTGGATCCAGGTTGTCCAAACAAACTACAGTGACTATCTTCAGTTTCCTGGTCAATTAACTTGACTTAATATTAGGTTCCATGACAGCAGGGACCATGCAGGAGGCACCCTATCAATGATTATGTCTCATCAATGATGTGTCTTTCTCTCCCTCTCCCTAACCTCTCAGAAATCAAGAAAAAAACTGTTTCAACATATTTTTAAAATCAATTATTTGTTAATAAAATTTAAAGACATGTTTAAAAGTTGCCATTTCACATTTATTTTACTATTTTTTATGGAAGTAATTGAAGGTATTTGTTGCTACCACATCAGTATGTTGCCAATTAAATATAATGATTTGCTGTTGAAAATGTCTTCTTATATTCATGTTCAGTGTCATCATTTGGCACTTTTATACTCACCAAAATAGGTATTTAAATTGGGGAAATTAACAAAGTTTACAAACAGAGACTTCACTTAGTGCAATACTGAATGCTTAGAGGTATAAAAGAGTGATGGAGAATGTTAACAATGCAGATAAAATCTGTAAGTATATTATACACATGGATTTAAATAGTAGATGGAATAAAAACTGAGAAAAACAATTTTCCTTCCAGTGTTCCAAATGCAAAGTGCCATATAGCAAAGAAGCCACTTGAGTTATTGAACAATGACTGAAATTCAAATCTACGTCTTATATTGTGACCTGTCCATCCTCATATTGGTTAAAACAATAAATTCATCTAAACTAATAAAAGCAAAATATTAAAATTAACCGTTTCTCCGAGACAGAGTAAGCCACGCCCACCAGCCAATCAGAACGGCTGTATGCAAATTAGCCCAGCCAACATGGCGGCCACCACTCACGGACCTGAGTAAACAGCCCTTTCCATTGCGGCAGGAGTGAAAGTGAAGCTTCGCCCCTCAGCTCAGCTCCGATTAAACTGCCTCTAGCGAAACACAGCTTTTTGAAACAATGTAACAATCATAGAATCCTCCGGAGCTGAAGGAAAGAGCAGCTTCAGCCTAACCAGTAAAAGTAACAATTGTTTCATTATAGACTCTGCGAAGTGAAGCAGAGGAGGCTTCGTTAGTAGTTAGAAGGCTGCCTTAAAGGAACAGTGTATCAATTATAGAAGATGATCCCAGGCCTTAAAGGAACAGTGTATCAATTATAGGAGAAAAAACTCCAGAACCTGTGTCCAGCCGGCCTTGCTGGGACGTTGGGTCAATGGGAGCTGTGGGCAGCCTGAAAGCCCCTCACCCAGCCTGGTCAGGCACGCCAGCAGGTGGGCATCCCCCAAGGGGTCCCAGACTGCGAGAGGGCACAGGCCGGGCTGAGGGACCTCCCGAGTGCACAGAGCGGCTGCAGGGCAGGACAGCGCAGGACCCAGGACCCGTGATGGGAAAGAGGTGGCAGGGTTGGAGGGCACCGGGAAGCAGGTAAGAGGCGGCGGGGGGGGGTCTCAGCCTGCTTGGTGGCCGCCCAGGCCCTTTGCGGGGCATCGTGGAGCGGGAAAGCAAGGTGCAGGGGCTGGGGTCCTGCTTGGCAGCTCCCCAGACCTCTTGGCGGCACCGGGAAGGGGGAAAGGAAGGCAGCAGGGGACGGGTGAGTGGGAAAGAGTTGGCGGCCTGCTTGGCGGCTTCCCAGGTCCCTTCTGAGGATCAGGGAGCAGGAAAAGGTTGGCCTGACCACAAGGCGGGGTTTTCCCTGCTTTCTGGTGGATGGAGGAAGATGGGCAGTAGGCAAGCTTGGGAGGCAGGCAGCACCCAGCAAGAGTCTGAGAGATCAACATAGAGGGGGTGCCTGCTCCAAGCCTTGACGGTGTGCCTGGGGGCAGGCCCCCGGCAGGTAGACA
>PVJC01043606.1:0-14445 GCA_004026665.1 Murina feae
AAAGCCCCGGATGAGGCTGTGACGCCCTCCCTGCAGCCTCTGCTCTTTCCCTCAATACTCACAGCCTCACCCTCAGGGAACCTCAGGTGCAAGTCACCCCTGTCCTCTCTGCCCTGCACTTGCTGTGTCCTCAGCAGCCACCACACTCCTCTCTCCCTCCACCTTCCTCACGGTCCTCCACGCGGGACTGAGCTGCAGGGCGGGACAGGCGCCCGCCCCGGGCTGTGGTGTCTGTGAGGAGGCGCTGAGGGCTTGGGGGACAGGAACTCACCTCAGCCCGTCTCCTCAGCACGGGCGCCGCCATTGCGCTCTGTGGGCTGAGCGGGGCGGAAGCGGGGGGAGTAGACGCCGCTGCAGTAATGGCGGTGCCCGTCGCGGCCCTGGCGTGGGACCGGGTGGTTACTCCGAGCTTCATTCCCACGTGTGAGCTGTGAGCACCTCGGGAGGCTCCGACCACGGGCCGTGAGGCTGGGAGCACCTCTCTCCTGCCTCCTCCAAGCGACTCTGCGCCCAGGGACTCCTCACCGCCTAAGACAAAAGGAAGAGAAAACGAAATCTCCTGGTCTATTCTTCAGAACCAGGAAAAAAACAAAAACCGGAAACGCCATTTCTGAGCTTCTATTGGCTCAGCCTGGTGGCATTCCACGCCCGGCCTTCTGGGTAATGTAGTTCCTAGGCCGCAAGGTGAGGATCCTGTATTTATTTCCTCAGCTGACTCCAAGACTGGTTTTGAGGGTAAATAGCCCAAGAACACACCAAGTACACTCAGGGCCCTCCAGCGCCTTCTGGAGCGGGGATTTCTAGGGCAAATTTGTTTCCCTGGCACCTGCTTTCCTTCCTTTAGCTGCGGGTTTTGCATATCTTTCTTCAGGATCAGCTCTTTCTGAATGGCAGGCACTGTTTCTTCATTTAAGGCTATTTGGCACCTGTCTCCTTCAGGCCAAACTGTAGCTTGGAGAGGTTGCTCAAGTAAGTGTCTTAACTCCATCTAACCTGCCTCCATTGACCCCATTCTACAACGTTAATGTCACAAAACAAATTCTCAAGAGTACTTCTGATGCCATTTGAAGTGTCAGCTCTGCCTGGGCTGCAGTGTGGATAGCATGGCCAAGAGACGTGAAAAAATGCTCAGTCACTGATCATCAGAGAGATGTAAATTACAGCAACAACCAGATACCACCTCACAACTGTCAGAATTATGGCCATAAACAAAGGACAAATGCTGGCGAGGAGGCAGAAAAAAGGGAACCCTAGTACACTGCTGGTAGGAATGCAGACTGGTGCAGACATTACGGAAAACATAGACAATTTCCTCAAAAAATTAAATATGGAACTGCCATTTGACCCCGTGATCCACTTCTAGGAATACATCCTGAGGAACCCAAAACAACAATCAGCAAGAATGTATGCACCGCTATGTTCATAGTAGCACAATTTAAAATAGTTAAGATTTAAAAACAACCCAAGTGGCTGTCAGTAGATAAGTGGATAAAAAAGCTGTGGTACATTTATACCATAGAATACTATGCAGTGGTAAAAAAGAATCTCTTACCCTTTCAGACAGCATGCAGGGACCTGGAGAGCATCATGCTAAGTGAAATAAGTCAGTCAGAGAAAGACAAGTATCACTTGATCTCACTCAAATATGGAACCTAATTTAAAAAATTAACTGATGAATGGAGTGGATCCAGAGACATGGAAGCTTGGAACAGAGTGCGGAATCTCTGATAGAAGGCGAGAGAGGGGAAAAAAAAGAGATTAAACATCCCCGGGGGGGGGGGGGGGAAGGGAAGGGGGTTAAAGAAATACACAAACACACCAAAATTACCTGAGCCTTGAGAATTTTCTTCTGTTCTCTGGAAGCAATGAGAAAGCTCTAGCTTGCTGGGGTCAGGGTCTGCTCTAAATTTGTGTTTATAAATTTGTCTTCAGTCAGTTGTGTCCCTGGAATTGCTGATACCCCTCCATGTAACGTTCTGCTTTACATAAGTCAACTGCTTTTCATGTTGTTGTCAGAAATTCCAAATCTGTAAAGAATTTTTCGAAGTTTATTTGCCCCAAGTTGGTGCCAATTGCCAGGAAACAGAATAACAACAGATAGAGTACTTCTTGGGAGAATGGCAGTTTTGAACCTTTTTTATACATTAGACTTAAAGGAGAAGACATAAGGGGGCTACATGAAATTCACTGGTGATAAATTGGTGGGGGGGGGGGAGAAGGGAGAAAATTCTAGGGTTGGAGGGCCACAGCGTAAGTGCTCTGATACTTTAATAAAATAGGGGAAGGTTCAAAATTTCAAAATGGAAACAGCAGCTTCAGGTGAGCCTCACTTGTCCCCACAATGTACAAGCCCAGCGGGCTTGACCAGCACTGATGGACATTGTTTATGGCTCTGGAGCCAGAATCTTGGATTGCAACTCAGCCTCTTATATCTGACACTTGTTTGATGAGTAAACTTGGAGAACCTACTTCATTTCTGTAATTGTGGACCTTCCCAGCAATTTGATATTAGTTTTGAATTCCCTGTCAGGTTGTTGTGATTAAGAGAAAATGCATATCCTGGCTGGTGTGGCTCAGTGGTTGAGCATCTATCTATGAACCCAGAAGTCATGATTAGGTTCCTGGTAAGGGCACATGCCCAGGTTTCGGGCTCGGTCCCCAGTAGAGAGAGAGAGAGAGAGAGAGAGAGAGAGAGAGAGAGAGAGAGAGAGAGTGTGTGTGTGTGTGTGTGTGTGTGTAAGGCAGCCAATCAGTGATGTCAGCATTGATATTTCTATCTCTTTGCCTCTTCCTTCCTCTCTGAAATCATCAAAAATAAATAAAAGGGAAAATGTAAAATACATGAACATACTTTTCTATTACAAAAAACACTTACTTCATAAAGCAAAAAACGCACAAAATGAATGAAATTCTTACATACATCTTTGTTGTTTCAATACCTTTTTCATAAAGAAAATTGCCCACACCCATAGCACATTAGGCCAAAAATACGATCAGATGTTTTAACAAAAATAGCGACTGAGCAAATGCACATCTGAGATAAGGTTCACCTTAAACTCCTAGAAAAAAATACAATCAAACAACAGTAGCATGACCGAGTTACCCCAAAAAGTTTAAATAAAGAATGACTGGCTCTAACCAGCTTTGCTCAGTAGATAGAGCATTGCCCTGCAGACAGAAGGGTCACAGGTTTGATTCCAGTCAAGGGCATATGTCTGAGTTGCGGGCTCAATCCCCAGAAGGGGTGTGCAGGAGGCAGTCGATCAATGAATCTCTCTCATCATTGATATTTCTCTCTCTCTTCCTCTCCCTTCCTCTCTGAAATCAATAAAAAATATATTAAAAGGATTGCCTGAACAAAATAGTCTCTAGGATGTGCAGAATGTGAAACCTTCATACATTGCTGAAATAATGCAAAACAGTACAATCAATTTATATTTAATTTTTATTTTTAAATAATAGTTTACTAGTTTGTAGAGAAAAAATTAGAAAGAGGGAGAGAAACATCGATATGAAAGTGCAACATCAGCAAGGAGTTTCGTGCACACCCAGTTCTGGGGATCTAGCCCACAACCAGGCCCTTCTCCCCACCAGAAATCTATGGCACAACTCCATTTGAAATCTAGCCTCTGATATCTGACACTTGTTTTGTGGGGAAGCAAGTCTTTGTACCTGTAAGCACCCAGGAGTTTACTAAATTTTTATACTTTGTTTTTAGATGTCCTTTACTAAAGGACACTGCAGACGCATGTGTCTTCTCCAGGATGCTTACCCTACTGATGGTATCTAGTAGTTAATTTTAGTCAAACAGTTGTTTTAATAAAATAATAAGGAGGCAGGCGAATAGGGCTGTTTGGTTCCTATATACAGGCAGGCCCTTAGCCCTCTTTCACAAAAAACATGTGTCAGGGTAATTATTCATTCCTTCCTCAGGGTCTGCTGGTCAGCTAGGACAGATGGTGCCCCATGTCAGGAACTAGGCACACAAGGAGATGTTGTGGAAACCTCGAAAACGAAGAGTAAGAAAATCAAAGTAACTGTGCAGTAAGTCATTGGAGCCCACTGGGGATTTTCAAGTTGGAGGGGATTATTTCTCAGCTAAGGAAATTACTATCTCTGTTATGCTTCTTAAAAATATAAGTATATTTTCCATTGGAAAAATAAGCTTATTTCTGAAAGCAAGAAAACACACACGTTTTTCCTGTATTTGCCTAGAAATTAAAGGATATATATATAAAGTGATGTTAAACAAGAACTTGATTACTTTAAATGAATAGATTACTTAATGAAGTTTAATAATAATCCTGTATAATAAAAGGATAATATGCAAATTGACCCTAACAGCAGAATGACTGGGAATGACTGGTCACTATGACACACACTGACCACCAGGGGGCAGACGCTCAATCCAGGGGCTGCCCCCTGGTGGTCAGTGCGCTCCCACAGGGGGAGCTTTGCTCAGCCACAAGCCAGGCTGATGGCTGCCAGCACAGCAGTGGTGGTGGGAGCCTCTCCCGCCTCCTCAGTAGAGCTAAGGATGTCTGACTGCAGCTTAGACCTGCTCCCTGCTGGCAAGTGGACACCCCCTGAGGGTTCCGGGGCTGCCAGAGGGATGTCTGACTGCCAGCTTAGGCCTGATCCCCTGGGGAGCGGGCCTAGGCCAGCAGGTGGACATCCCCTGAGAGGTCCCAGACTTTGAGAGGGTACAGGCCGGACTGAGGGACCCCAACGAGTGCACAAATTTTTGTGCACCAGGCCTCTAGTAATAATAATAATGTAGAATCTTTTGCCTAATTTATTTGACTATCTTCCCAGGTTTTAATTTTAAGAAACTTTTCCTTGACCTACAACTGGCTTTGGTCATTCCAATGGGCCCTGGAATGCCTCAAGGGTTTGCTTTCTCTTCTTATGAAGGAAAATTTTACACTTAAGGTACATGGGAAGCTCTGTCAAATAAGGAAATAACAATTATATTCTATTTATATATGCATATTAAATAGATTCTAATATGCTTTCATTTATAACTAATTGTTGTTAGTTATAATCTGGAATATTGTGTTTTACAGAAAGGACAAGATTCCATGTCATTTGTGTTATAATCAAATCAGTAACTGTATCATTTTAAATTTCTTATCATTTAGAGACGGTCACTGTTTTGTTATGATGCATTTGGAAAAATGTTACATGTTCTGAAAGATCCATAGGAAGGACTCTTGATTTATTGTAAGCTACATATCTCTGAAAATAAACCTTCAGCTCATCCCCTTGAATTGGATGAAAGTTATTAGAACTCTATAGAGTATCTGAATTTATAGAAATACTACCAAGAAAAGTCAGCAGAAACAGAATTTAATTATAGGACTAAATGAACAAAAAGTAATTATAGTTTTGGTAATTACAGTTCTCATTGCAATGTATTTGTTTGCATAAATACAATAAGAATCTGATTTCTTCATAAAAGGACATTATTCAGTTTCCAAATATAGTTTTATTAACCAAGCTTTACAGGAATGGCATGTCTGAAAGAGAGACAAGCCGAGTCTCTGGATGTCACCAGAAAGCTCTAAGGAATGAAGACTGACTTTGAACACGATAAACCCCTAGGACAGCCTGGTAACTTGCTTGGACACGTGGTTCATAATGGTCTTTCCAGGTAAGAAAGGAAGGTTGCCCTCCTGAGAGATGGCATGAAAGGAAACTCAAGACACCTGTGGGGACCTCAACTTGAAGAATGCACCCCAATTCTGGAGGTATAGCAGGCAAAGCCTGATGGCAACTGTAAGCCTTGGATTCTTTACCCTGGGATTAATCTTTCTAATGAGATTCCAGCATATGATCAACTGTTATTCTTGTTGTGTTCATACAAAAAATCGGACCAAATTGTAACTAGGCTTAATTCAATATATTGGTCTTAATTTGGCTCATTAATAAAAATAAGCATAGTTGTAGGGAGAGAAATTGTGTTTCAACAGGAAAATATGAGTACTAAAATGTTTTCTTCCACCAGTCCATTTGTCATAATTCTTACTGTTCTTTTGCCCAGTCATACTAAATTTTATAGCAGTTTGTACCCACCAGTTTACAAGCCCTGCTTTCAATGAGGGATTACCACCTCTAGACACCATTGCCATCTCCTTCTATGCCGAGGCCTCATTGTCCTTCTGACAGAGAGCAAGGATTCTTGGCTCTGAGAGAAACTTTTGACCCCTCATCAGCAGTAAGCAATTTCAGAAGAAACCTGGTGGCTCCTTTCCTAAAAAGAATTCAGAGCCAAGATCCTTGAGGGGGGATATCGTAGGCAGTTAAACAGATATGAGTAGAGCAAAGACTGGAGGAGAGATGGACCTTGAGACATACTTCTCACCACTCCAACTCCTCTGAAGCTGGCAATGGAGGTATCTGTGTAGAACTGACATAGTGTTTCCTAGGAAAACATGGTCAACAATGTAAATTTGGCAAAAACTGCTAAGTTGATTTCTGCATCATAATGTTCCCCAAAGGATAAAAATATTTCAGGCCCCATAAACGTTTTTCACCTCATCATGCATGGAAAGCCCAGATGTCATTATAAACTAGCCATAGAATAAAGAGCACACCCAAGATAAAAGAAGACTTAGGATAAAGCCTTCATTATTTTACAAACCAGAGGGACACGAGACTGGCAGTTCTTCCACTGATGACTCAGGCACTCAATAAGTTCACCACTGGCATCTAGGGCAAGCTTGTCCCTGAAAACAGCAGTCACTCTACACCATTATGTTTACTGGGGCCAACAGTAATCAGTCCTATGTGGCAATGCATGACAGGGAAACAAGAAAGAACTAAGGGTTCAGATATTCCTCATTTTCTTCAACAAATTAGATGACAGAGTTAGCTTCCCTGGGCCCATGAGGATGGTAATTGATGCCAACTGTAGGGGCCTTATTTATAGGTGGTGCAGGTGAAATACCTTCAGCAACAGAAATATGCAGTGACTATAGACCTGGCAACACATCTCTGTATGTTAGAAAGTGCAACATAGATAAATGATACCAACATAAAAACAAACACAACAAAGTCACTTGAGGGGACTTGACATAATGTAGGTGATTAAATGTACGAGATGCAGTTCAGACTAATGAAACTTCACAAATGTTCTTATACTATTCCTAAGACCAAACTAAGAAACATTTCCTATACATCTAAGAAATTTCTCACATTTGGACTCTTTTATGCAGAGCCAATTTAAAAATTTGGCTGAGAGATATCTCACATTACTTGTACTCATAATGGCTTTCTCCAGAGTGAAATCTGTGATGATACAGGAGATGATTGCTCTTGATAAGAGATTTCTCACATTCATTGCATTTATAAGGCTTTTCTCCTGTGTGAACTCTTTGATGACAAAGAAGGTATCTGCTAGTGGTAAAAGATTTCTCACATTTACTGCACTCATAAGGCCTTTCTCCCGTGTGAACTCTCTGATGAAGATGAAGATCACTGCTCCTGGTAAAAGATTTCCCACATTCACTGCATTTATAAGGCTTTTCTTCAGTGTGAAAACTTTGATAATAGAGGCCACTGCTCTTGATAAAAAATTTCCCACATTCACTGCACTCGTAAGGACTTTCTCTGGTGTGAAATCTCTGGTGACAATGAAGGCTATCAATTCTTGTAAAAGATTTCCCACACTCACTGCATTTATAAGGCTTTTCTCCTGTATGAACTCTCTGATGACGACTTAGCTCACTGCTAGTGGCAAAAGATTTCCCACATTCACTGCATGTATGAGGTTTTTCCCCTGTGTGACCTCTCTGATGACGACAAAGGGCATTGCTTCTGGAAAAAGATTTCCCACATTCACTGCACTCATAAGGACTTTCTCCAGTGTGAAATCTCTGGTGACAATGAAGGCTTTCAATTCTCTTAAATGATTTCCAACATTCACTGCATTTGTAAGGTGTTCCTCCAGTGTGAAGTCTCTGGTGACGACGAAGGGCAGTGCTACTGGTAAAAGAATTCCCACATTCACTGCACTCATAAGGCCTTTCTCCAGTGTGAAATCTCTGATGACAATGAAGGCTATGCATCGTCGTAAAAGATTTCCAACATTCACTGCATTTGTAAGGCTTTTCTCCATGTTCATAATGAAAGCCAGAAAATTGGGTACAGTAACTTTCACATTCATAGCATGGAAAACACTGATTTTCAGCACGGACACACTTGTCCTGAATAAATATGTGATTATAGCCAATGATCTTGTTACGTTCTTCTATTCTTTGAAACTTCACTCCACTTTTCGAAATATCTTCTGGCCTATCGCTGCTCTGAGTAGACTTTAGGTGGAGATGTCCTGACTTGGTAAGGACACCCTGCCCAACCTCCCCACAGTTGACATGATTCTGAGAAACATTGAAATTGCAGCTGTTTGCAAGTGAGATTCTGTCCACACCTCTAATGAAAGTGTGCTCTCTCACATGTTGCTGGTGAAATTTTGCACTGAAATAAAATCCTTGTGCACATGCCCCACACCTCAACCGTAACTGTCCGAGTTGTGTTCCCTGCAGCTCAGTCAAGTGGAAAACATTTCCCAGGACTAGCCCACAACTCTCACAGGGGTGGCTCTCCTGGGAAGATAAGGCTAACTTTGGAATACTTGCCTGTGTCACTCTTACAGAAACCTTCTGTTCAGTGGGTTCCTCCACATTCTCTGCTCCACAGCAGCAACCTGAACAAAAGAAAATGCTGGTAATGTACATGCTGACCTTATGAAAACAGAGTATCTTCACCACAAATGTTTATCTGTCACAACTAGGCTTGATTCCATAAAATGATTTTAGAGACAAGTGAGTTAGACTCTGAGGAAATGACTCATACATTTCTCGGCCCCAAAGGTCAGTCAATGGTGAAAATCTCGCCAAGGGAGGTACACAGAACAGGATGGGATACAAAGAAGAGAGGCAGGGTTTGTGAGTTGTTCTTCCACAAATCATTTCCTTTAGGACCTTTCATGCTGGTGATGTGAGTCTGTATAGAATAGTTCGAATGTACTCAACTCCATAAAAATCAACTGTATTAGAGCACATGATGTTCTACCTCAATATAGTTATAGGTGAAAACTCTAAGGCTCTGCAGGCATGGACCAATGGTGGGGGGCACTGAGGAGAGACCCATGTAAGAGGTAGAGGGAAAAAGTTTAGAGAGCTTAGGTTATCCATGGACTGAATCCAAGAAGAATGAGCACTAATCATTATTAAAACTGTGTCGGCACAGTGTCAACAAGAAGCAAGAAGAAGAATTGGGTGAAGAATGGGCAATGGTAACAAAACACTGTTGAACCAAATGGTTTCCTAGTTATGAATGTAACAAAGCCCAGTGTTTTATTACAGCCTGTTATTCAGGCACAACCACCTTAGTCCACTATGTCTTTCATAAAGTCATGTTTCTACCGTGAGGTAGTAATGATTTTTCCGAGTAATTCCCAGTTGATTCACTGCACAGGATAAATGATAGAAATAATAGAAGAAACAATAAAAAGATGGATGGTCAACACCGTGGTGTAGGTAGAGCACAGGAGGTTTTGTCTCGGTGCAGTGGCTGATGCAATGCTGTGAGCGCAGTCCAGCAGTTCAGATCTTTCTGGCACACCAGGAAGATGGCAATGCCCGCCTGAGCCTCTCCCAGAGCCACGTACACAGTACCCCAACCTTTATGCTCATTGGCTCCCTAAGATGATGTTCTATGATTGGCCACCTCCACCTATAAATACTCTGTACTTCCTCAATAAAATTAGACTTGCGTCACAGAACCTGGTCTCCGGAGTCGTGCATGCAAGAGTCCTAACGCTAGGGGCTCCGCTGTCCTCACCCCTGGGAAATCCCCTGCTTCACTGTGGTACAACAGCAAAGCACAGATGAGATCACAGCAAAAGACCAATGTGAGTGACATCAGCAAGAGGGCAGGATCAGAGATCTGAGAATCTTTTCCCATCCCAGAGTAAGTAGACAACTATCCATGAACAAAAACCCACAGGAGCCCTAGCCAGTTTGGCTCACTGGATAGAGTGTTGACCTGCACACTGAAGGGTCCTAAGTTCGATTCTGGCCAAGGGCACATGCCTGGGTTGCAGGTCTGATCCCAAATAGGAGTGTGCAGGAGGCAGCTGATCAATGATTCTCTCTCATCATTGTTGTTTCTATCTCTCTCACCCTCTCTCAAGTCAATAAAGAAATATATTTTTTTAAAAATCCGCCCTAGCCGGTTTGGCTCAATGGATAAAGTATCAGCCTGCGGACTGAAAGGTCCCAGATTCGATTCCAGTCAAGGGCATGCACCTTGGTTGCGGGCACATCCCCAATAGGAGGTGTGTAGGAGGCAGCTGATTGATGTTACTCTCTCATCGGTGTTTCTAACTCTCTATCCCTCTCCCTTCCTCTTTGTAAAAAATCAATAAAATATATTTTTAAAAAATCCACAGGAAATGGGAATAAGAGTATAATGAAGACAAACAGTAATACAGAAAATATAATAAGTACAACTGCACGGAAAGGGTGATTGGAAACACTGAGTGAACAAATATATTTGAAGACAGCTACAGTCAAAAACAAGGGTCAGAGTTACCTCCAACTATCATTGTGCTATTGACCATAGTGGCCTGTTATTTGAAAAATACTGGAAATTTTGTTTTAAAAAACCACAGAATGGTCCCAGCCAGTTTGGCTCAGTGGCTAGAGCACAGGCCAGTAGAACGAAGGGTCCTGGGTTTGATTTCAAGCCCAGGGTCCCAGGTTGGATTTTCGTCAAGGGCACATGCCCGGCTTGTGGGCTTCATCCCCAGTAGGGGGTGTGCAGGAGGCAGCCAATAAATGATTCTTCTGATCATTGATGTTTCTATCTCTCTTCCTTTCCCTTCTTCCCTGAAATCAATAAACAATATGTTTAAAAAAACAACCACAGAATACCCTGGCTAATGTGGCCCAGTTGGTTCAAGCATCATCCTGTGACACTCGGGGTCTTGGATTCGATGCCCAGTCTAGGACATGTGTGTAGACAACCGATTGATGTTTCTTCCTCACAGCGACGTTCCTCTCTCTTTCTCTCTCTCTCTCTCCCCCTCTCTTTCTCCCCTCCCCATCTCTATCTCTATCTGAAACTGAATGAAAAAAAATAAGTAAGAATTCCAGGGTAGCCAAATAAAGAGAGAACTGAAAAAGGTCTAGAGACAAAGTAAATGAAAGGACAGCATACCAAAGCTCATGTATAAAATTCAGAAGAATGCAATTCTAAGAGGAAATTTTATAGGGGTAAATGCGTACATTATGAAAAAACATCTCCAAAAATACTGGCACCTCAGAAAACTAGAAACAAAACAAGAAAGTAGACCCAAAGTTTCCAAAAGAAAGAAACAATAAACATTAGCACAAACATAAATAAAAGGAGACAAGACAAAATACAAGAATACCTAACAGGTATTTTTTGAAAGATACAAAATTGGAAAAAACTTTAACTACACAAACGAGAAAACAAACAAACAAACAAAAACCAAGCCTCAAATAAATTGTAAAGAAATGAAAGACATTACACCTGTCACTATGAACCACAATGCATCACAAGAGATGTTGATGTTAGCAGGTGACATAACTCTCCACAGAGAAATTTGTCAAGAAGCCACTATGAGCTTCTAAAATTAATAAACAAATTCAGAGGCCCAGCCAGATAGCTCAGTTGGTGAGTGTGTGGTCACCTATGCACTAAGGTTGTGGGTTTGATCTGCCATCAGGGCACATGCAGGGGAAAGCCAGTGAGTGCATAGATGGGTAGAACAGTAGATCAATGTTTCTGTCTCTCTCTTTCTCCCTTCTTGTTTCTAAAATCAATAAATAAAGGAAGGCTACTATGGCTCAGTGATTGAGCATCCACCCATAAACTAAGGAGGTCACAATTCAATTCCCTGTCCGGGAACATGCACAGGTTGCAGGTTCAATCACCAGTGTGGTTGTGCAGGAGGCAGTCCATCAATGACTCTCTCTCATCACTGATATTTCAGTCTCTCTCTCCTCCTCTGCCGCTCTAAAATCAATAAAAATATGTTTAATATAACCCTAACCAGTTTGGCTCAGTGAATAGAGCGTCGGCTTGGGGACTGAAAGGTCCCAGGTTCAATTCCGGTCAAGGGCATGTACCTTGGTTGCGGGCACAACCCCAGTAGGGGGTGTGCAAGAGGCAGCTGGTCGATGTTTCTCTCTCATTGATGGTTCTAACTGTCTATCCCTCTCCCTTCCTCTGTAAAAAATCAATAAAATGTATTTTTTAAAATGTTTAATATAATTTATAGAATAAATAAATAGTCCTGACCTGTGTTGCTCAGTGGTGAGAGTGCCAGCCTGTGCACTCGAGGGTCATGGTTTAGATTCTCAGTCAAGGGCAGGTACCTAGGTTGCAGGTCTGATACTGCTACCAGTAGGGGCACATGTGGAAGCCAACCAATTGATGTTTCTCTCTCTCTGGCTCTCTCTCATTTTTCTCTCTCTAAAAGAAAAAAAATGGAAAAAATATTCAGACTACATGGCTGAAGATAAAAGAATAAAGAACTAAATTCAGAAAAGTTACAGGATGCAAAATAAACGTACAAACGTTAGTTCCATTTCCATACACTAATAATAAATTATTTGACAGAAAAGTGAAGGTAGTCAAATTTACAAAAGCATTACAAATTTACAAACAAACAAAAAAAGAGGAATAAATTTGACTGAAAGGTAAAACATCTGTACATTGAACACTATAATACAGTGATGAAAGCAATGGAAGAAAACACAAATAAGTTGAAAGACTTCCTGTGTTCATGAATTTGAAAAAGAAATATTGTGACGATATCTATAATATACAAAACTTTCTACAGATTAAATGCAATCCCCATGATAACTACAATGATATTTTACAAAAGAATGAAAAGGAAATCTTGAAATGTATGGAACCAAAATACTTTTGCTAAAAAAAAGCATTCTTGAGGAAGAACAAAGCTGACATCACCAATTGATTACAAAGAGAAAACAAGGAAACAATGTATTATTGGAGAAACACAGACACATACTATATAATAAAAGGGTAATATGCAAATTGACCTTAACAGCAGAAAGACTGGGAATGACTGGTCACTATGACACACACTGACCACCAGAGAGCAGACGCTCAATGACTGTCCCCAAAACAAACTCTATATAACTTCATTAAAACTATTTCATTGTGCCCTAACCGGTTTGGCTGAGTGGACAGAGGGTCAGCCTGCAGACTGAAGGGTCCCAGGTTTGATTCCAGTCAAGGGCATGCACCTTGGTTGCAGGCACATCCCCAGTAGGGGCATGCAGGAGGCAGCTGATGGATGTTTTTCTCTCATTGATGTTTCCAACTCTCTATTCCCCCTTCCCTTCCTCTCTGTGAAAAATCAATAAAATGTATTTAAAAAAAATATTTCATTGCTTTGACTGGAAGCTTGTAGATACTTGGAGAATCTTGGTCAAGACTTTGTCAGATTACAAATACTAATCCACGTTAGTTGCTTGTCTACAGAGCCTTCAACACCAATGCAAAGGTAGCAATGAGATTCAATAAATAAAAAACATCCAGATGTAATTTTAGACTTTAATTTTCCACGCTTAACGACCACTTTGCAAGCTCAGGCTGGCAGTATCATTCAATGCTTCATTGAAGAACTACTCTGAAGGATTAGGCTTCCAGGACATATAATAATGCTCCCAAGACACTGGGCTCACAAGGTGGGGTTGTATTCTGACAGGTCTTTAACTGGGTCAGTTCTCCTATGTAGTAGGTCATGTGAATATAACCAGGTACTATAGCTGGAACTGCACGATGTAGCTCTTTCTACATTCCATAAGTGTAAGAGCTGAGATGTTGAAGAATATGAAATGCAAAAACATAAACAATGAAATACAGCCCTAGGTGATTTGGGTCAGTGGATAGAGCATTGGCCTGCGACTAAGGGGTCCCAGGTTTGATTCCCGTAGGGGGTACATGCCAGGGTTGTAGGTTCGATACCCAGTAGGGGGCGTGCAGGAGGCAGCCCATCAATGATTCTCTCTCATCGCTGATGGTTCTCTCTCTCTCTCCCTCTCTCCCTCCCTCCCTCTCATTTCCTCTTTGAGAACAATTAAAAGAAAAAGAAAGAATGAAATACAGACAGGCCTTGGGTTACACTGGACTCAATGTACGTCATTTCATGTTTGGTTATGTCAACATCTCCCATTTATTTATATACTAGGGGCCCGGTGCACAAAAATTTGTGCACTCGGGGAGGAGGGAGTCCCTCAGCCTGGCCTGTGCCCTCTCACAGTCTGGGACCCCTCAATGGATGTCCTATGATGGCCCCAGTCTGCCAGGCGCCTTTTGTGTGTGTGTGTGTGTGTGTGTGTGTGTGTGGCCACTGGGGACCTGCCCCCAGCCGCATCTGAG
>PVJC01043607.1:0-14485 GCA_004026665.1 Murina feae
TTGGCAGCTGTCCAGGCCCTTGGAGGAGCATCGGGGAGTGGGAAAGAGGTGGAAGGGAGTCGGTAGCCTGCTTGGCAGCTGTCCAGGCCCTTGGAGGAGCATCGGGGAGCGGGAAAGAGGTGGCAGGAGGTCGGTGGCCTGCTTGGCAGCTCTCCAGGCCCTTGGAAGGGCATCGGGGAGCGGGTAAGAGGTGGCAGGGGGTCAGTGGCCTGCTTGGAGGGCTTCCCAGGCCCCTTGCAGGGCACCAGGAAGTGGGAAAGCAAGGTGGTGGGACGGGGAGTGGGAAAGAGGTGGCTGGGGGGGGTCTCGGCCTGCTTGGTGGGCTTCCCAGGCCCTTTGCGGAGCACCGGGGAGCGGAAAAGCAAGGTGCAGGGGCCAGGGTCCTGCTTGGCAGCTACCCTTGGCGCCCCAGGGAAGTGGGAAAGGAAGGCAGCAGGGGACGGGTGAGTGGGAAAGAGTTGGTGGCCTGCTTGGCGGCTTCCCAGGTCCCTTCCGGGGATCAGGGAGCAGGAAAAGGCTGGCCTGACCACGAGGCGGGGTTTTCCCTGCTTTCTGGTGGATGGAGGAAGATGGGCAGTAGGCAAGCTTGGGAGGCAGGCAGCACTCAGCCCTGGTCACAGCTCAAAAAAGAGAACAACAGGCAGGGGAGGGCAAGAGTCTGAGAGATCAACATAGAGGGGGTGCCTGCTCCAAGCCTGGGGGCAGGTCCCCGGCAGGTAGACACACACAGGAGGACTGCTCCGAGCCTCAGATGCGGCTGGGGGCAGGTCCCCAGTGGTCTCACACACACACACACACACACACACACAAAAGGCGCCTGGCAGACTGGGGCCATCATAGGACATCCACTGAAGGGTCCCAGACTGTGAGAGGGTACAGGCCAGGCTGAGGGACTCCCTCCACCCCGAGTGCACAAATTTTTGTGCACCGGGCCCCTAGTCTATCTATAATAATAAAAGGGTAATATGCTAATTAGATCAGATGTCTTCCTGAAGTCGTTCTGGACATCCTTCCTGACCAAACCAGGGCCTGAGGGAAGCCAGCCTGGGTCCCAGGTGCCTATGGATGGCTGGGGGAGGGCAGCAGCCAGGGTCACGGGTGCCAGGGTCCCAGGTGCTGGCAACCAGGGGAAGGAAGGCCTACCCTTGCATGAATTTTTGTGCATCAGGTCTCTAGTGTGTGTATATATGTGTGTGTGTGTGTGTGTGTGTGTTTAAAGAAAACATTACACTAAATGAAATAAGCCAGACATATGTATTTTATTGTGGTAAAATATACATAACATAAAATTGGCCTTTTCAACCATTTTTTTATGTACAATTCAATGGTGTTAATTACATTCACAATGATGTGCAATCACCACTATGATCTATTTCTAAAGTATTTTCATCACCCTAAACAGAAAGGCTACACCCATTAAGCAATAACTCCCCATTTCCCTCTCTCCCCAGTCTCTGATAACCTCTAACCTACCTTCTGTCTCCATGAATGTGAGTATTCTAGATAGTTCATATAAGTGGAATCATATAATACTTGTGCTTTTTGTCTGGCTTATTTCATTTAGTGTAATGTTTTCTTTAAACACACACACACACACACACACACATACACACACATATATTGATTTCTGAGGGGAAGAGAGAGGGAGAGAGAGATAGAAATGTCAATGATGAGAGAGAATCATTGATCATCTGTCCCCCTGCATGTGCTACACTGGGAATCAAGCCCATAACCTGGGCATGTGCCCTGACCAGGAATTGAACTCTGATCTCCTGGTTCATAGGTCAACGCTCAACCCCTGAGATATGGCTGGGCTAGTGTAATGTTTTCTAAGTTCAACCATATTGAGGCATGTATCAGAACTTTATTCCTTTTTATGGCTCAATAATACTCCTTTAGATGCATATACCGTTATTGTTTATCCATTCATTTGTTGACAGACACTTGGTTAGTTTCCACTTTTCGGCCATTGTGAATAACGCTGCTACGAACATTAGCATACAAGTATCCATTTGAGTGCCTGTTTTCAAATCTTTGGGTTAGATATATACTTATAGATGAAATTTCAACCTCACTGTCTCTGTGCCAATATCAGTATATATCAAGAAAAGATAGTATGATACCAAGAAGTAATACAGGAGCTGCTGAGTTATTGTCAAGGGGAAATTATTTCATTAAATGAAAGTTGAGTAAGAAATAAGCCTTCCCTCCTGAGTGGCCCACAGGAGGCATGGAGCAATTAATTAAAATTCAAGGTATGTAACAGAGGCACACAATGAAAAGTGCTGAAGGCAAAGTGGATGACAGTCAACATGAGGCAGGTCTTCAGTGATAAGGATGTCATTACTGGGAGCACTGAGGACACAGCACTGGGGGCTGGAGAAACTACGTGGTGGGCCCAGACAGGAATCTCATGCAAGAAAACGGGTCGGTGAGTGAGACTGAGGTGTGGACCACAGGAGGAGCAGGGGAGAACAAGGGCTACAAAGCAGGTCAGAGCTTGATGGCAAAGGTTTGACTGTAGGCTGAGGAGTTTGGATTTATTCTGTGGACAATGAGAATGGGCTAGAGATGTTGAGGCCAGTAAATGACCCAATCAGACAGGGAAAAGTGGGACAGTGGAGGGATGGATTACAAGTGGGGAGAGACAGGCCACAAGCAGGCCAGTGAGGTGGCAAATTTGGGCAGGTGACCAAAAAGCCTGGCAGTGGAAGATTAAAGAGAAGCCACAGATTAGGGTCACAATTTGGAGGGGAAGTTAATAAAATGGAGAAACTCATTAGATGGGAAAGTCAAGGAAGATGTTGAGATTTCTAGTTAAGGTTTCTACCTGGGCATCAAGGTGAGTCATTAACAGGAAATTAGGAGAAGAGGGAGAAGCAAGAAGAAAGCATAGTTTAATTGTGTCTTGGAGATGTCAAATGACAGCTGAAAACACACTTCTGGGAGAATTCTGAGCCCCAGCAATTCTAGATAGTATATAGTCAGGTCTAGTTCACTTTTAGATGATTTTCATATAAATGTAAAATTTTTGTACTTTCTTTTCATTCCAAGCAGCTTTGAAGAAAATGTTCAGAGAAAATAGAAAAGGAAAAAAAAAAACACAAGAAACCATGCACAAGGTCATTATCCTGTAAATCTAAGAAATAAATATCTTAGAGGCAAATATCCTTTAGTTTCTTGTCTTTAGCTAACTGTTACAATCTGAAAGAATGCAGCTATATAACCAAAAAAAACAGTAACTTGGCTTTTCCCAATGAAAGGAAAATTCACATATCACAATTAAAAGGTTTGCCAAAGTACAAGATTAAAAGCAAAGCACTGATGACATATTTGTTTATGCTACTTACTTTGATTAAATATAAACCAAGCCCCTTGTCCTTTCTGTTGACATTTGCACAATTAATACACAATTTAAAGCTTTCTGTGTTAAATTATCTGTTGGTTATTTTGGCAAATTTGCATATTTTACTGAGTGGAGCTACAGAAAGACCAAGAAACTATTACTGAAGAATGAGGTATTATTCCCATAACCAAGAATGCTGCTGGTTCATATAAAATCTGACGCAGGAGTTAAAGCATTTTGTGAAGTTATTTGGCTTATTTGAAGGATAACTTTTTAATGGAAATATATTTCAGAGTTATACTTTTTTTTTCTGGGACAATACATTCCTTATTTCCTCTTTGTAGCATTACCAAAATGGACCATGTTTACAACCGATCATGTAGACAACCTCTCTCTCTCTTTCCCTCTCCCCCTCTCTCTCCCTCTCTTTCTCTCTTTACCAAAATCCTAATCTCATCACTGAAGTCTAGATTTCAAGAAATCTCTGATAACCAGAAAAGGCTTCCTGAAAACACTGCCTCCTAACCAGGCACCCACATTAGCCCAGTTTGACTGCTGACTCACCATCACAAGCACAATCAGACTCAACTTCAAATGAGCGCTTCCAATGACTGCAGCCTGCTCAGGTGAGCCCCCTGGCTGTGCAGACAGTGGTCAGAGCACCAAGAACGTCAGGGAGGCCTCCCAGGGGGCGGGGCTTCAAGATGATAACTAACTCCATGTGTGAAGAGCTTGCTCATGGTCTCTAACCTCTTCTTTAATAGTTCCTAGAACTGCAGCGACTGTATTTTCTTCAGGCTTTTTGTGGTTGCTTTATCAAGGGATGGTCTTAAATGTGACACTGCATGTTGGGGGGAGGGGGAACAAAGTCAACAAACAGTGAGGTAGCTGCTTCTGATACGCTCAGGGCATGCTGCTTTGTTAGCATCATTTTCTCTCTGATGGAATAGGCAGAAAAGACCCACAAATGTGAGGTATAAATGCCCCCACACCATTACTAATAGCCTTCTTAAAACTAACGGGGAATGTAATTGACACCTCAGATATGAACGCTCCTGATAGCTCTTGATGCCTGAATGGTAAACCCACCCATCTACAGAGGAGATGAGGACTTATTTAATACAAACAACAAATCCGTTTTAATTAGTCAACCAACAAAATCTCCTTCCATGTGCCTAGCACTGGATGGCAGGTTTAAGTGAATGTCAAGGAGCAAATCATCAAGGAGCAATTCATGTGCCAAGCACAGAGCAACATGCTTCCCATACATTATTCTCATTTAACTTACTCCTCAAGCCTACTTGGTGAGATGGCCTTTATACCCATTTTACAGATAAGAAAACCAAGGCGATGGGATCTTAACGTCAAAATGTGTAACAACCAAGCCTCAGTTTGAACCTAGAGCCAGAGCCTGTCTGAGTCACAGGTGCCTCCTGCTATTGCTTGCCTGTTATGACTGGCCAGCCCTCAAACTGGACATCTCGCAAGATTAACTACTGAACGGAAAAAGAAATACTATTCGTTTCCAAGAAGACCAGCTGTTGCATCATCTCAGCACGTAAATTATGGGTGTCGACAGTAAAGACATGCACAGTGGATTTATGCTACAGCAAGACTAGCAGAGAGCAGAGTCAACAGGTGAGCCCCTGGGAAAACAATCAGGGTGTTCATGGCCAGTGATGTATTCTGGTCCTGGTCAACATGGTGTGAGCAATGATGGGATCGCAGGTACCCTGGGAAACTCTGGGAGTAATTGATTTGGACTGTCCCTGTTCCCTGCTGCCCTCGCCTTTGTCCCATTCATCCTTCAAATCTTGGATTATATTTCGTCTCCTCCAAGAAGCTCTCTGACTCCTGTGGCCTTATTTTATGTCTTTATAAACCCCCATACTAATACTTTTGCATCTTTACTGTGATTATGATTAATTATACTATGAATTTGTCTCCCGTTGTCTCTCTTAGCAAGGTTTAGAGGGCAGGGATGCCATGCCTGTTTTGTATAACCCTCTATACCCAGGTCTTGGCCACACAGTACCTGGAACATGGGAGACGGTCAACTATTTGACTGAAGGAATCAATTTGTGATTTAAACAGAAAAGTGTAAAGATGAAATCTGTTCAAGGAATTTTCTTCTATTGCTATTTTACAAAAAAATGTAATACCCACAAATTGGTCGGTCTCTATCTTGCTCTACTCTGATCAAGTCAGCGGGTATTTAGTGACCACAAACTGGGTTCCCAGTGAAGAAACAAACTCCCAGCACAAGCTTTTACAATCCTGTCAAGTAAGGTCACTAGAATGAGACCCAATCCAGCCCAAATTTCTTCAATGTCAGCTGCACTTACTGAACAACCTGGGCAGACCAGCCCTTCCCCCACCAGATTTAGGGAGAATTCCAGGATGGCTAAGCCCCACCTCTCACCCCTGCCCCCCAACCCCAACATCCCCTCCGCACTCAGCTCTACAGTTAGGGAAGCACACAAAGTAGGGCTCTGGTTATAATCAGCACTGCCCTGCTCCCTGCTCAGAATAGCATCCTTTCCAGGTACTTTTCCCTCATCAATATCCATCTGCCTAAAGCACATTCAAGTCGGTCCTGGACTTCTTCCTCCCTTAAACGAGCTGTCAGTCTCCGAGGCTGCTGTCTCCACCAGAGAGGGTCAGCTTCACGTACGCTGGAGCCATGAAACATACCGAGCAGGTTTCAGATATCTAAGTTGCCGTTATATAATAAAATATCTCCACTAAACAAAGAAATTGTCCAGATAAGTGGCAGCGAACTATGTGCTGCTGGAAACACTTTCCCAACAGAACAGCAACAGAATGTTCTGTCCTCGACCAAAATGAATTTATGTTCTGCTGTGCGTGAGGCGTGGGGCTTGTTTGTCTGGGGTGTTTTCTTGGTGGCTAGGTTGACACTCAAGATCAGCATCAATTTTTTTTTTTTAATTTCTTTGAGTACACTGGATCAGGGACAGCAAATGTATAGCTAGAGTACCACCTCTAACCTGCAGCAGGCATCACCAACCGAGGGTGGCACTCTGTCCAGCTGTAGAATTTGCACTCCCGCTGCTGTTATCAATCAATCATCATTGATTATGAGGAAGATGAAGGTCATCGATGAATTTTTCCCCAGGCTAACACTGCTAGGAAATGTTAATTCAACAAAAATATAGAACTGTTCTTTCTAAATGAGTATACCATACCCTACATCCCGACCAGGAAAAGATCTCACCAGCTTTCTGTCTTAACAGTCTGTACGTCTCCTCACATTCTAGTTTTACTTTTTCTTCTGAAATTGTATCTCCGGATTGATAACAAGGGGATAAGGGTTGAAATTAAAACTGTTTGGGAATGTGAAAAAAAAAATCCCACCTTATTCTGAACAAAAATGTCCTGGTAGCCCTCTTTCCCATTCTGATAGCTACTGTTTGATCTTTCAAATCTCTAGGATGGTTTTTGTTCAAAGCTTCTTATCATGCCATTAAGATCAGCCTGGACACATGAAAGAAGAGATTAAGGTGAAAGACATAACTAAGGGTCTTCTTAACCTCACGACCACAAAACACAGAGCTTTCTTAGGTTAAATCTGGCTCCCTCCCCACAGACACCTTCCATTCAAGGCTCCCAGCGAATCCCAAAGGAGGAAGGCTGAGCAGCGGTCCAGGGAAGGGAGTGGAAGAAAGACTACAGAGCTGTGCCCCAAGACTACAGAGCTGCGCCTCAAGACTACAGAGCTGCGCCCCAAGACTACAGAGCTGCGTCCCAAGATGCGGCTGCAGCAGTTAAGGCTCTGCTGCCCTTAGTCCTTCCTTCTCTGTGATGATGCACAAGCTCGAAGAAAGATAAACAGGGCCCTACAAATATAGGAAAACAATGTTTTTCATGTCTTTGAGATTTTAATACCAAAAGACTGGGTTTTTCCTTAAAATGAGAATTTAAATTACCATCTGAGTCTGCCACACAGAATAAACTGGAGTAAAAGGGGCTTGTTCCCATGGTAACCTTTTGCATACTTAGTTCTTCTGCTTCAATGCTGCTCACATGCATTTATCCATATCTGAATTTCTCCCCACGTCAATGAATGCCAGGAAGCACTCACTCTTATCAAAATGTCCTTAGGACAGATGGACGTCTGCATGTGCCTGGGATGCTCGGGGTTGTTATGGACAGTTTTACAGTTTTTAATTATTTTTTATTTGAGCACAACTATTAATTTTCAGCAAACAGAAAATCCTCTCCGCCCCTACTTTTATATATGACCATGAAGAATGAAACCAACTACTCCTGGTTCACCACTGGCTCTCCAGGACCCAGTAAAGAATAAGCCCTCAATAACTGTGTTGAATGAGTCAATACTAGATTCCTATCACTCCTTCTTGCCTCTCTTCCAAGGAGAGGAACAGTGAGTGATGGCCTGATTAATAACTACACTAAATTATCAGGGTCCTCACGATGGGCTAGGCTGGGGTGAAGTGGCATTGACTGGCTCAGCGGTTGGCAAATATGGAAGCTGAGTGTTTATGTGCCTGATATGAAATCCTAAATACAAGGCGTGGAATCTCAAGAGGAGCTTTGCTAATACACTCTGCCTGGCAAAACTTCTTTGAAAACTCAAAACCTAACCAAGGCTTATGACTTCTGGAGAACTATTAGATGATAATTACATGACCAATTCGGTGACCCTGTGACCTTGGCCCCGTGAAAAGCCATTGCTGTGTGTAACCCTCATTCATAGTAACTTCACCAGAAGTGGCTGGGCAGGTTGTCTCCCTTCATCCCCGCCTTGTTTTCTGTTTCCCACATCAACAGCCTCATTGTGTGCATGTCATTTGCTGCAAGCTGCCTTGAGCCTTTTGTGGATGCAGTTGAAGTCTAAATTATAAATTATAAACAAACCAGGAAGATGTGGATTCTTGGTTGCTGCTTGGAAACAGCATGGAGAGTAAATTTATAGATGACTGGAACAAAGTCAAGTAAAACAAAGAAGTCTTCTCATGCTGAAGCCCCGTTTCCTATTGCGGGTGAGTCGTTCTGGAATGAAATCAGCACAGGGAAGACACGTTTCCCTTCAGGCCCTATTTCCAGGTCCTTTTTAAGGTAGCCCCGTGATACTTCAAGTCAGAATTCAGTCCACCAAGAAGGAAAAGATTTAAAGTAAGCCCCAAATCTTTGCATCTCGGTTCTTTATTAAATATGCCTAAAGAAAGTTATCTTCCGAAAAGAAAAGAATGCTTACTATGGCTCCCACCAATTTCATAAAAGGGGCAAATTCTGAATTTTGAAAACTTCAGAAGTCAGTTTCCATAATATTCTTTAAAAAAGATGATGTTTGCTCAAGAGAACTAGAATTTCATGTCCTCTCTAACGTTTTTCAAACCTGCTTCAGTTTAACCCAGCAGCTGGCTCTGGTCTGCCCTTTTCACACAACCCTCTGCTTCAACTTTCATCGGGCATTTTTAAAATACTGTCTCTTCAGATGATTATTAATACTGCTTAGGCAAGTACAGAAGATGAGGATGAACGGGGCAAGCAAGTTCTTACCCTGGTTTTAAGTGCATGTGGTACAATGATAAATTTCTGTTGCTCCATCTATTGAGCATAATAAAGAATGAAATCTTACCATTTGTGACAGCATGGATGGACCTAGAGGGTATTATGCTCAATGAAATAAATCAGACAGAGAAAGACAAATACCATATGATTTCACTTAAATGTGGAATCTAAAGAGCAAAGTAAACAAACAAAATAGAAACAGACTCACAGACAGAGAACAGACTGGATGGTGCCAGAAGGGAGGGGCTTGGGGGACTGGATGAAAGAGGTTAAGCGTTAGGAAGTACAAACTGGTACTTACAACACAGTCATGGGGCTGTAAAGTACAGCATAAGGACTACGGTCAATAATACTGAAATAACTGTGTATAGTGCCAGGTGGGTACTGGAAATATGGAGGGGAACACTTTGTAAAACTATATGATTAACCACTATGCTATACACCTGAAACCAGTACAAAATAATATTGAAAGTATACTATAAGTGAAAATGTTTAACAGTAAAACAAGCAACTGAGTGGAGAAGACTTGGCCAACCTTCAGTAATTAGCCCAAGAAAGACGATAGACAACATAGTGAGAGGGAAACCACCAGCAAGAAGAGAAAAATCCTACAAGACAACGGGCAGGGGAGCATAAGGGAGAAAAAGAGAGAAGGGTGGTTACTACGGCTCCATCACCCCCCAGTACCAAGTGGCAGGCTTCCCACGCGTCTTTCCCACCTTCACGCTTTCCTTCCTTCGACTTCAGTGATACGTGATCTCTCATCTCACAATTAGATTAATAATAACTGTAAGTGACTACACTTCCAGATAAAGCCCATTTCACATTGCACCTCCCGTAGCAAGGCTAACTGTGTACCATTACATCGCACCTCTGGAAAATGTATGCAGGATATTGGCTACGGGTACAAACTCGGGAGCCAGATGGCCTGGGTTCAAATCCCAGGCCCCTCTTTCATTAGCCATGTAACCGTAGGCAGCTTGCTTACAGTCTCGTCTCCATGCCCTAGTTCCTCATTTGTAAAATGGGAATAGTAATAATGGTATGACCTCATATGGCTCTCAACGATGACTGAATGAATTAAAACATCTTAAGTGCTTAGCACACAGTCTGACACATGGTACAGGCTCATTAACATTAATTATCATTAAAAGTGCAATAAAAATGCCTGACTCTCCTACATGAATTCACACCACTTGCATGTCTTTTAAGGAATGCCAGGAGGCTTTCTTGCTTTTCCAGTCCACTCTGCTCAAGGACAGCAAGTCAAGCTCTTCTACTTCCCTCCATTAATTCTGCCATACACCAAATCCTCTTAAAATCACAGGCCTACACTTTCTCTTCGACTTTTAAAAAATGTTTCATAGGTACTGATCAATGACAAAGTTAGAGGAAGATCAAGCTCGATCCTTTTTAGGTCCCATATGTTGGTACCTCCTCAGTGAGTTACAGATGGGAAAATAATGAACCAGCGCAAACTAACGATTTTCTGCCAAGAAGTGGTGGAACATTTCTTCATATGTAAACACTGTTCTTGGCCTTGGCCTCCTAATCATGGGGAAGGAAAAGTCATGTCTCAATGAAGAGGCTTTAGGCCAGGCAAGGCACAGATACACTTGGCCAAAACACAAAGGGCATCATGTTTATTTTTAGAGCCCCCTGTGGGAGGCTAAACCGTGGCCCCCAAAGAAGTCCACATCTTGTGACTTTGTTGTCTCACAGGATAAAAGTGACTATGCAAATGTGGTTAAGGGTCTTGAGTTGAGAAAGTCACCCTGGATTGTCCAGGTGCGCCCAATGGAATCACAGGGTCCTTCTTAGCAGGAGGCAGGTGGATCAGAATCAGAGAGAAGATGCAAGGATGGAAGCAGGAATCAGAGAGAAAAGAAGATGGCATGTCGCTGGCTTTCAAGATGGAAGAAAGGGTCACAAGACAAGGAATGCAGATGACCTATGATCTAGAGCCACCAAGAGTCAGCCCTGCCAACACTCGATGCCAGTCAATCAGAAATTAATTTCAGATTTCTGACCTTAAGGACAAAGTCTTGTTGTTTTAATCTGCTAAATTTATAGTAATTTGTTATAGCAGCAATAGGAAACTAATACATCCCCTAATCCATTTGAGCTTTCCCCCCTTCTCTCTCTCTCTCTCTCTCTTTCTCTCTCTCTCTCTCTCTTTCTCTCTCTCTCTCTCCTTTCTTTCTCTCTGTCTCTCAACCTCCTGCTCACTCCTCAATATCTTGTACCTACACACCAGCCCCTAGATTACTCATGGGCCATACATTAATTCCAGAAGTCTGGAGGTTCTGGACCCAGCTCCCTTCTGTACTCATTCATTCAGTGACTTTTTACTGAGCCATGGCTATGCTCCACGCTCATTCTAGGCACCCAGAACATCAAACCCCGAGCAAATCCAACAAAAATCCCTGCCTTCACGGCACTGACAACTAGCTCCTGGGAGGTGAGCCCTCTCTGTTCTCCTCCTCCAGGGTCCGCTTGGAAGACCACACACGAAAACCTCTCAGCACCACTGGTGAAATGGAACAAAACCGTCTTGCTTCTAGCAAATGTCCACTAAAAGACATTTTAAAAGGCAAGACACTTTCACATTAGGTGACGGCCAAGGAGGACGAAGGAAAGGAGAGTAGGTGTGATGTGAGCAAAGATGGGAACTCACAGGTGTGTCCCAGGAATGCGTGGGGGACTTCGGCGTCTGTTAATGGTAGATGTTCAAAGGCGTCCGTGACTCAAAAAAAAAAAAAAGTTTAAGAACCACTGGCTTTGTGTAATGAAAACACCGAACACAGAAAGATACAGAAAAACTGGAAAATTACTGTAAGAAGAAGTTATACACAAGCCTCAGCCTAGACTGAGAACAACTCCCAGTGCCACGTGAAGCTATTCCACTTCCTTCCGTAAGTAACAGAGAGCCACTGAAGTTTCTTGTATTTTAGGATACGAGATAAAGGGTAGGATATAGGACTGAAGGTTAAACTGAGGGGCAGAGAAGGCCAGGAGGCCAGCCACACCTCCACACACATAATCCACTGAAGAGAAAAGTGTGAAACACGGAGTACCGCATGACCTACTCCTAGCACATACCCAAGGGAAATGAAATCATATGCCCGCGCAAGAACCTGTACACAAACGTTCACAGCAGCATAATTTATAATAGCAAAAAGAAGAAACTGCTCAATTTCCACCAACTAAAGAATGGGTAAGTAAAATGCTGTACAGCCGCACAATGGCATATTACCCAGCAAGGAAAAGAACTCAAGTACTGACACGTGTTACAACATCAATGAACCTTGAAAATATCATGCTAGGTGAAAGAAGCCGGTCATAAAAGACCACATATTATATGATCCCATTAATATGAAATGTCCAGAAGAGTCAAATCCATAGCAACAGGACGTAGACTGGTGGTTGCCCCGAGCTGGGCAGTTTAGGGGGAAGAGGGGAGTGAGCACTAATGCACTGAGTGTTTCCTTTGAGACAGTGAAGATGTTGTAAAGTTGACTGCGGTGATATTTGCTCAATCTGTAAATATACTAAAAACTCACTAAATCATACACTTTAAATGGGTTATTTACATGGTATATCCATTATTCTCTTAAGAAAGCTCTTCAACAAAAAGGACAGCCCCTGGGAAATGGCTAGAAGGGGTAAAAGCTAAGCTGCTAATTCTGTTCATGTATAGAGCTCTCTCTTTTCCTGCTTTCCCAGAGAATGGATTGTATATGTATTTCAGTTCTTTTCAAGTGACTCTTAGGAAAAGGCCCAAGACTTAAACAATAAAGAAGATCTGTTCTGGCTGAAGCAAGGGCAGGGGGCCCAGAGTCCAGTTGTTTGGCTTCCCTGACACCCAAACTGGCCACCCCTCACATGCCTTCAGGGAATTCCGGGCCCCCTGGAACGCAATCTGAAACCACTCTGCAGATCCGGAGGGCTGAGAGATGCGGGAATGCTAAGCATCTCTGTAGGGTCAGGGAGAGGGAATCCAGCCAAGATCGCCCTAGTCACACCAAAGGACTGGAGACGCTGTGTCCCCACCAAGGCAGCCCTGCCCCACTGCACAGGCCTTTCACCCAAGGAACAACTGGCAGCCGTCAGCTTCTTCACCATACTAGACTCTCTAGCGAGAATAACAGTTTCATTTATTGAAAGCTAAGAAAGGTCTGTTTTTACGCCCTCCCGTAAGGCTGTCAGAGAGGCCTCACGATGGCCATTTAGCACAAAAGGGTCAACTTGTTCCAAAGATTTTACCTAGCACCTGACCACAACTAAGATGATGGCAGGTTTTAACTTCAATAAATGAATTTAGAATGACAAAATACGTTATGTTCTCCTTTGGAGAAATCTCTATAGCATATGTACTTCTTAAATCTACATTTCCTGCTGCCAGTCAGTAATTTATAAACCACGTGGCTCACATTTCACCAAGGTTTGTGTTCTGTTTTATATACACGCACCTCTTCCTTCTATTTCTCCACCAAAACCCTGGCCCCAGAACATACATCTTCTCCTCTGTAATGGTATTCTGCTCTTTGTGGTATCCCCTGCCCCTCCTTCCTGCTTCAATCCACTTTTTTTTTCTTTTCTTTTTTTCAAGAGGGAGAGGGAGAGAGAGATAGAAACATCAATGATAAGAGAAACATCATTGATCAGCTGCCTCCTGCATGCCCCACACTGGGGATCAAACCTGCAACCCGGGCATGTGCCCCGACTGGGAATAGAACCCTGACCTCCTGGTTCATAGTTGATGCTCAACCACCGAGCCAGGCCAGCTGGGCCCAATCCACTTTTAAAGAACCTACCAAAACCTCATGAAGAACTCTGGTCCTACCACCCCCTTCCTCGGAACCATCAAAGGGACCCAGATGTCCGACCCAAATTCCTAACTGTTGGCTTCTAACCACAGAACTTCCTCCAAGAAAAGCCCAGAGATGCACACCCCTCTTGGTTCCTTCCCAGCCCGCTCTCTAGGCTGCACTGTAAAGCCAGCTACATGCCTGCACCCACCTACATGCCTGCACCCACCCACATATGCCTGCGCCCACCCACATACGCCTGCACCCACCCACATACGCCTGCACCCACCCACATACGCCTGCACCCACCCACATACGCCTGCACCCACCCACATACGCCTGCACCCACCCACATACATATGCTTGCACCCACCCACATATGCCTGCACCCACCCACATACATATGCTTGCACCCACCCACATATGCCTGCACCCACTTACATATGCCTGCACCTACCTACATGCCTGCACCCACCTACATATGCCTGCACCCACCTACATGCCTGCACCCATCCACATATGCCTGCATCCACCCACATATCCCTGCACCCACCTGCATGCTGCAAAAGAACCGCATCATTACCGAATCCTGTTTTATTGCTTGCTGAGAATGTTGACACTAGATCACCACCAACTGTGTCATTCCCTGACATAGTGGATGGATTATAGAGCTGTGACCACTTACAGTTTGCAGGGAATTCATCCTTCTCTAGCTTTTCCTCCTCCACCTCCTCCTCCTCTTCCCGCTCCCCCTCCTCCTGCTCCCCCTCCT
>PVJC01043608.1:0-14447 GCA_004026665.1 Murina feae
CTCTGCATGCCTAATAAACCAGAACTCTGGCAAGGTTTGCCTTCTTCTAGGTCCTGGGAGTCGGCTTTGATTTAAGCTTATTTTCTATTGAAGAGGAGCACATGGGCTCTAATGGCTTTTGGATTGTAGCATTTATTATAACCACTGTGGAGTGGTTGGTTTGTCAACCACGTATCTAAGACATTGAGAAATGCAATTAATTTAAGCATATGGCCCAGTTAAGCATGATGTCTGAGCCCTTATAAAAGGTAATCATTAGCAAGTATTTTCTTTGTGGATAGCTGGTGTGTTTTGTTGGTGAGACCTCATTTATTAACTGAGTGTTCACTTGACGTGGCCATGATGTATGTGGGAAACACTGTGGGATAGATAGTCAAGACATTAACTTCTAAACCTAGTTCTGCTGAAGAGAGTTGCAAAAATTAGCAAATAAAAACACAAGATGTTTAGTTAAATTTGAATTTCAGATAAACAAGGGATAGTTATTTATTATGAGTATGTCCCAAATATTACATGTGACATGCTTATAATAAAAAATTATTTGTTTACCCGAAATTCAAATTTTATTGTATGTCCATAGTTTATCTGGCAACCCTACTCTGGGGGAGCTAATTTTGTGATTTTTGGTTAGTTACTTCACCTCTTTAGGTGTCAATCCTCATCTGTAAAATTAGGGAATTGGAGTAGAATCTCTAAAACCTCTCATATTCCTTTTATAATAATTTGTCCAAAAAATACTCTCATATAAGTGTACAAATGCAGATACATAGGGATACTCTTTATTGTTTTGTTGTTGTTTTTTTGTCTTGCAAAAGATTGGAGGAAACCTGTGGTAAAGATGGTATTATTTCCAGTACTTCGTTTCTTCCCATATTCTGTAGTAAAAGAATTCTTAATTTATGGTGGGCACATGGCTACCTGGAGTAAAGACTACATTTCCATCCTTCTTTGTGACAAAGTATGACCATGTCACTAAGTTGTAAGTGTAGGTTAGGTAGCTTGTACAGCTTCTGGGAAGTCCAGTTAGAGGGAGGGGCATGCCTTTCTCTTTTTTCCCCCTCTTTGTTGGCTGGAATATGGACATTGTAGTTAGGGTGGGAGCAGCTGTCTTGGTCCATGAAGGAACTTGAAATGAGGATGTGCCTGGTGGAATAATAAGAGGTTAGGGACAAGGGTGTCTGCCATTGTAGGGTACAGAACAGCCTGTACTATCTACTTCCACATTTTTGTATAAAAGAAAGACACTGTTATCTGAGCACAGCAAGATCTTATCCTAAATAATACAACTAAATATGTCAGGGAGATACTGGCTAACCTAATTAGGGGATAGCCATAAAATGCAATATTGGGGAGCCTTCAACATGATAAAGAAGGCATTAGTAATTTGATCTATATGTGCCAGTATGAAACTTTTACATAATTTTATAAGTGAAAAAAGCAAGCTACAGAACAGAGTGTATGTTACCATCTGTGTAAAGAAAGGGACTGTAGCATTACATGCATGTTATATAGACTGTCTCTGAAAGAATAGACAAGACCCTGCTAACAGCCATTGTCAAGCACTGGGGAACTGAGAATCCAGACTGGGAGGAAGACATTTTTATCTTTTCTTTCTGTTGTATTTTAAAGCCAAAACTAATAAAAAACTTAAAAAATAAATTTTATGTTTATAAAGTTCTGACATACTTGCTGAAGCTCTCCAGAACACTGTGTACAAGCATTGTTCTTTGTGCTGTGGAGGACCTAGAGATACGGCGAATCGAGTCCTTTGTCTTCTAGGAACTTGTGCTCCAACAGAAGCCTAAAGAATTGATTGATTGCCACTCAGTAGTTTGAGTAGAAAGTGGCTAAGTTTGAAAGTAGGGAAAGAAGAAAGGTAGGGCTGTGGGAGATAAGAAAAGGGGAGGGGAGTGGCTTTTCACAGTGGAAGGTAGAAAGTTGTCTCTGTTCCTAGTATTGGAGACAGTTGTAATTGCTGTGACCCCCTTCCCCATTCTCCAGTGGGCCAAACAAAGGAAAGGGAAACATTAAAAAACCCTTCTTCTTCTTCTTCTTCCTCTTCTTCTTCTTCTTCTTCTTCTTCTTCTTCTTCTTCTTCTTCTTCTTCTTCTTCTTCTTCTTCTTCTTTTTTGCTTGCAGAAACAATGCAATTCAAACTTGAATTTCAAAAAATTCAAACTTGAAAGAAATATTTAACATAAAAAATGGAAATTTCATCACTCTATGTTAAACTCTCATTAAATACAGAGTACATTCCTTTATATTTTTTCTATGCATATATTAACAATAGATTTTTAAAATTGATTTTACAGAGAGGAAGGGGGGGGGCAATGATCTATTGTTCCACTTATTTGTGCATTCATTGGTTGATTGTTGATTTGTATGTGCCCTGTTGCAGGGGTCAAACCGCAAACCTTGGTGTATTGGGACGATCCTCTAACCAAGTGAGCTAACTGGCCAGGCAAACCACCTCAGTTTTAAAAATAATTATCAAATATTTTATTGAGTGGACAAACTATATGTGGTTTGTTTCTATTGTTTCAGTATTATAAATAATTGCCTAAGACAGAGCAAGTGTTTCTGAAGAATGAACTACTAGGAGGGTATATCTAGGTAAAATGATATAAACATGTAAAATTTTAATAGCTATTGCCAAGTTGCCCTCCGTAGATGCATTTCCACTCCTACCAACAGTGAGTATGAATTCCTCTTTAACCACACATTTTCTAATTCTGAGCTCTTTATCAGTAGAATAAACAAAAAATATGAGGTCTCATTTCAGTTTGCATTTCTTGATTTTTTTGTCAGCATCTTAGTGTAGGACCACTCTGGAGTTCCTCTTTGGTGAGCTGTTTGTTCATGGGAAAGGAGATCCCAGCCCACTGGTGAAAAGCATTCTTTCCCAAACGTCTCATTCAAAACACAGCAGCTTCCATTTGAGTACTTTCTTAAGCCACAAAAAACTCCAGTTTCCCTTTTAATAATTGAAGACCAAATCCAAAGATAACTTAAAGAACTTAAAGTTTGAAATAAAGTACTTTAAGACCTCAGTACTTTGGTTTTTATATCTTAGAGTCAGAAAAATTTTAAATAACAGCTTTAATGAGATATCATTCACCTATTTAAAAATACAATTCCATAATTTCTAGTATAGTCAGAGAGTTGAGCAACCATCACCACAATCACTTTTAGAACATTTTATTACCTGAAAAAAGAAACTCCAGTTGATGGCTCACTAAACTTTGTACTGTGATACTTTTCCAGCCTTCACAGAGGTTTATGGTAGTGTAGCTGATGGTTTGCTGATCCTGGCTTTCAGTCAACTAGCCTATGTTTGATTTGGAAAAATAATTAAAAGAGCAAGTTTTTTTTTGGTTAGAGAACTTTATAGTTTAATTAGTTAATTCATTTATTCCATAAATATAGTAAAGTCCCACTATATGCCAGAAACTGTCTTAACTATTAGAGATATACAGGTAAAAAAGACAGACTTCATCCTTGGTTTCAAGAGTTAATAGTCTAGCATGATATATCCTAACTAGATAGTTACACAAACAATGGATTGTGATAAGTGTAATGGGAAGAGCACATCCCTGGGGATCATAACTGAGGCTTCACCCATGTAGAACAGAAAGTGTTTCCTTGATGGATTGGCATTTTAGCTGTCTTATGAAGGATGCCTAGGGGAGGCTGGAAGTACAGAATAACCCAGGCAAAGGGAATGGCAGGTGTGGAGACCTTCAAGGCGGAAGTGGCAAGTGGGAGCTACTGGGAAAGAATTGTGGACAAGAATGAGCTGAAGGGAGAGTAGCTTCAGATGAGATTATTGAGATGGGTGGTTCCTATGTCAGGCAAGACTTCCTAGGCTGTGGCAACTTGTTTGGACTTTTTGCCTGCCACAGTGAGTGGCCTGTGAGGAGGATGGAGGAGGCTAGAAATGTCTTGCATTGTTCACTGAGATGCTTTGATCTTAACCACCACCATCTTTACGGGAAGCCATTTCCTACTGTATCTCATCTAAAAGTCCTGAATGCAAGTGATATTCTAAGATAAATACTCAAGGATTTTTTTCCTCCTCTTTACTGGGATGGAAAGCTAGTTAAGCTTCCCCATTCTGAGGGTTTGTCCTGAAAGAGGACTTTATGCTGTGTGGTGAATCCTAGTATAATGGTTAAAGAAGGGGGCGGGGAGGGATAGATAGAAGTTAATGAGTGCCAGTACCTTTGGGCGAAATGCATCTGAATAAAGGAGTCGATATGAATCCTTTTCATCTCCCCAGAGAAACAGAATTTTTGAGTCACTGTGCACATGCCCACTACTTTATTTTCAAATTGTCCAATTGTAAGCCCTATGAAGATAGACAGATACTTTTGTTGGTAGCGAATATCATGATGAAATAATTATTCCATGAAGTTACCTTGGTTCAGGATGGAGAGCCAAAGATGTGAGATATTTCCATAACTAGGAGCCAAAAATATTGTTGTGGTGGCATTAAATGTTATATGGGCATACATACATACATATATGTATGGATAAATGATACATCTTGATAATTTTATATTTGAAATGTTTTTAAAAATTCAAAAACTAGTTTGTCTCTTTGAAGTGCCTCTTCACCTTTATCTAGCAGAGGATAGTATCTGTTATTATTCTCACTACAAGATTATAATGTGTTTACTTGAATATATTGCACAGCATGTCATCTGCTATACTGTGCATTGTACACAGTAGGCAACTGGTAAGTATTTTATTTGAGTTAAAATTGAATAGTATCCATGGAATGGAAAAATTAAACTTTCATCAGATAATGGTTTGGGATAGTATGATGCCCAGGGACAGAGAAGGTTATTTTTAGAAATTTCCTAAACCTCATAGGCCTATTTTAATTTGGCAAATAAAAAAATAGTATCTGATTGCAGGCACATTCCTCCTCCCTGCCCCCATCCCGAGATGTTCTACACAAATCTCATTAGTAATCCATTTCTATATGTGGTTACCTTGTCAGTACACTCGTCCTTGCATGAAACCTTAATTTCTTCCTCTATAATTGAAGCTCATTTCCTTTATTCCTTTCCTAAGTGATAATGGAAAATATAGGGTCATCGTTCAGCTGTCATAAACAGTAGACATGGCACGGTATTTAGAATCAGAGCTGCAGTCTTCTCCCTGTTCTCCACTTCCCATTCCTTTACTCTTTCTCTTAGTCTCCTGATTCCTAAAATGGGAATGGTGATACCACTAGTCGATACGAGGGTTTTCTCATGGCCAATGATTGAGGAACTCTAAAGTTCAAGATAGAAGTTAATCACTGACATTATTTTGTTCTTATCACTTCACTGGTGAGGGTGTAGTCAATGGTGCACATTGAAAACTGTGACCAGGAAACATAGGTGGAGTGATACTGTGACCTCCTCAGTCCAGAGGCCAATTGGCAACTCAGCCCCCTGTTCCTTGTGGCAATCTTCAGTGGAGAATAATTTGCAATGCTGGAACCTGGGAATCCAAATTAGCTTTTATTTTTGGAATGTCTTGCATGTATGAGATTGAAAGGTGTTCAGGTATGTTGTGGTCTGAATACTTCACTTAGCTTCTCATTTTAACCCTTCACCATCCTTTCAGATGAGTGCAAGAGTCGTTATCCCCACTTACCTGATGAGGAACATAAAGCTCAGGCTGACATAGCGTGAATCATTTAGAAACTGAAGCAGATGCTCTAAGTTCAGAGGTTTTCCTTCAGAGCATTTTGTTCACAGCCCTATTAGGCTACCAGAGTCCAACCTTAAGTGGGCGGTCTCCTCTTACCTGGGAGGGGTCCTTATGAACAGTGCTTCCTGTTAATCCTGGATGTGACCTAGACCCAAAGCAGATTACATCCAATGGCAGAAATCAATAATCAGTCATGAGACTTCCCCAACTAAACCTAGTGTTGCCTTTTGAATCCTTCTGAACTCAAAACACCAGGCAACCAGCCACTACCATTTGCTGTCCTGTGTTGCTTTTCACTGTTAATGTAGTTTATGACATTTTCATTACTCAATCACGTAGGCTCTTAGGGGCAGAGGGAAATGACCTGAAGTTAGTTTAGTTTGAAAAGCAAGCTACGAGAAGAAAGTCATGAAATTCTATTTTTGTTGTAGGAATAAGTACATCATTAGAAACCCATTGTTGATTAGTTGTCATTATTTTCCTTGAAACTCAGTGGGAGGATGTCCAAAAATTTGAGTGATAGATCTTTTGTGGAAGGTAAAATATACTTGATGGAAAAGCTAATTAGTTAATAGTTACTAATCAGGGCATTTTATCATGTTGAGAGAGGTTTTTGAGAAAAGGATTATTTTTTTTCATTGTAAGAATACTTTATTCCATTTCTGAGTTCCATATGGTCATTTATTTTCTTGACTGTCTGTCATTGGTTTGAATGCAAAAAGGAATTATTAACTGAGATCATTTTTCATTGTTAAAATTTCAGCCCTATTTTAGGCTCCCTTTCAGAGTTAGCTGTAGATTTAACCAGTAAAATTTAGCAACCTTTGTGAAGTTGGGTTTTTAGAGCTGTTGTTATTTGTTGACTTCCTGTTCTTGGCCTCCTTGTAAATGGATCTCACCCTCTTAGGTCAGGGTGTGACAAATTCCTGTAAGGTTCTTGAATGCTCTGAATAACATCTATGGGTTCTCAGTGTGGGCTTCCTGATTTTTAGGATTTCCTTCCAAGCAACAGAATCGTAGGGTAGATGGAGTGAGATAATGGGACCAGACAATGACATGATGACTTATTGCCTCTGCTGACTCTAGCCGAAGTCAGCTGGAGAAGCAACAGGGCAGTTCTCTTGAGAACACAAACTCCACCTAATGTCTGGTCTTCCTTGCTTGGCACAACCCCTGAGGTGGCACTAATAAGACCATGTGTGGACCACACCTGCCATTGTAGGTGGGATGTTTTCATTTCATGTGGAGGTGGCTTTTCTCATTCCCATGTTATTGTCATGGACTGGGGTAACCCTGTCATGGAACTGTAGGTAGCTCTGGAGATCTTGAGCACTACTCAGTCAACTTCTTTCTGTGTGTCTTACTCTTGTGATTAAAACAATACAGCTCATTCCACGGTGAGAGCTGCTTTTTCTCTGCATTTTGCTCTCTTTCTCAATGAAGTATAACTCTCACCTCCAGGTCTGGCTGACTAGCAGGGTTTCTCCTGCATTTATTAACTTAACTCCTTGGTATATTTTCCTCCTCCCATGCAATACTTTTCCCCTGTGATCAATACTTTCCACCTAACAGTTATTACATAACTGGCATATATTTTTTTGCTTTTCCCATTTAGTTAGAGTGTCATCGATCTAGAAAGTGGGCTAGTACTTGTTCCTGTTAAAAAAAAACAACACCACGTTATATAATATGTGCACTGTAATTTTTGTACTGTTTGTCTTCTAATACTACAAATGTTCTCCTGTTCCATGATTTTCATAAATTTCTCTTCCTCCTTACACTCTGGAAATGTAATTAGTGCTGATTTTAAAGGTTGATACATTTATTTCTTGTGTTTTTTATTCAGTTTCTAATTTTTTTGGGGGGGTTGCCATCTGTTAGCAAAGTATTGGTGCTGTTGGGATTAAAAAATGAATGAATGGACAGGGGAGATGAAATATGTACATAATTGCCATACATAGTGGAAAATAGTACAGACCAAAAGTATAGTGAGGTTCGTGAAGCACTGTGAGTGTGTAGACTGAGGAAAGGAATCATGAAAGGCCTTCTGGAAGAGGTAGCATTAAAATAGCCACAGGAAGGCTAGACTTCAAGCTACATGAGGGAAGGGTCTGTGGATTCTCTTGGATACCATTGTATGCTCAAGGCTGAGCATAGGCATAGCCCATAAATATTTATTATGCTCCATAATATTTATTTTTGTGCTCCATAAATATTTATTATGAAAATGATTAGTCGGGATTTGGGTATGTAAATATGACACTGGAAAAGTGTAAAATTCAACAGTTTGACCTTCATCAAATGTGGAGGAATAGAATGGAAAGTGAAAACAGGAATCATCTGTGAGAATCGTATATGTCTACAAATGGATAAGAAAATATTCATCTGTTAATTCCAGCTTTTCCTACACAAAATTATTCTTGCCACAGACAGAGAACCTTTGTTGAAAATGAGAGCTAGAGATAGGAGTATGGGACTTGCTCTGTTTCCTTATCCAATCACACCTCTTTAGCATTGATATCTGGATCATACATTTCTTAGGAGGACACTTTTGGAAAATAAAGAGGTGATATAAGGGCAATGATATTCTTCTTTGAAATGGAATTTGATTAGCCTCTCCTCTGTTCAGGTGATGAAAATAGCCTACTAGAGAGATTATAAAATCTCCTGTCATTCTCCATGGCCTGGATGCAATGGTGTTGTCATGGTGAAAGAACATTATCCCGCACCTGCCTGACCTAATCCCAGGTTTCACAGACACAAAACGGCAGGCTCTGAAGAGTCAAATAAACAAGGGAGGAATAGCAGGGAGGTAATCTTTAGTATGGCCCACTGCCCATTTTATTGGCGTGTTCATTTTAGAGGATTTTGAAAATCACTTTGCATTGCACAGGTTAAAGAGAAACCAAGAACACCCATGGTGTGATGAGAATCTTTGAGGCTTAGGCAAATTTGATGAAGGTCAAACTGTTGAATTTTATAAAAGATTGTGTGTGTGTGTGTGTGTGTGTGTGTGTATTGGGCTTTATAATAATAATAGCAAATTGTTAAATATGTTTAAAGTAAATGTAAAGGATTCTAATTCATGGCATTTCTGCATTTTCAGGTTGATTTGCTATTCCTTAATGTCTGTATTCTATTTATAATTTAGTCAAAATTTGAACATAATTTCAATGTAAGTGTTAAATTCTTATAGATTAGCAACATTCCTATAAATGCCATTTCACTAAGACACATTTTTGGCACATTTTTAATGGTATATATTTGTACATTTTAACATGGCTCACTTCTGGTTGTTTGTAGGTAAGCCTTATCTCCTTGGCTTAACTATAAGTCCTAATTGTTAACACTTTGTAATCGGGCATTTTCCCCGCCAAATCGCGTGCTTCACTGTGTGGTAGCGTTTGAAACACTTTCCTTTGTGCAGGGGTACATTACAAAACTTGCACATGTACCACGTTTCACTGCGTAGTTTATGAGTGGCACACACACGACAACGACGTAAAACATTTTTATTTTTGCCTGTTCCAACTAGAGCTTCCAATGTATGTTTCCTCATGTTCATTGAAAGTCTCCCTGGTGGATCCGATTTTACTCGTTTCCCGCAAAAAATGTGTTAAGTTTCAGACAAAGCCACTGTCTGATCCAGTTCTAGCCCCTAAAATGTGCCTACAATAATGGCTGGCCCATCCTAGTTCTTCAAAAATTATGGAATTAAATGAAAGCAAAACATGCCATCTAATCTAATAAAATAGTAATATGCAAATTGACCCTCTCTCCATTACACCTAAGCCACACCCACCAGCCAAACCATACCCACCAGCCAATCAGAGCGAATGTATGCAAATTAATCCAGCCAAGATGGCAGCTGGTAGTCATGGAGCTACAGCAAACAGGAGGCTTCTGTTGCACCAGCAATGGAGGAAACTGCCTGCCTAGGCTGCTCAAGGCAACAAAGTTTCAATTATAGAAGCCATGGAGCTGAAGCAAACAAGAGGCTTCGTTTCACCAGCAATTGAGGAAACTGCCTGCCTAAGCAGGCTCTGGCCTCTGCTCAAGGCAACAAAGTTTCAATTATAGATGATAAATAACCCCCAGAAACCTGATTCCAGCCAGCCTCTCTGGGACGTTGGTCAATGGGAGCTGTGGTCAGCCTGCAAACAGCCATCAGTCCCTCACCCAGGCTGGCCAAGCACCCTAGCAGAGACCCCTACCCTGAAGAGGCTGTGGCCAGCCTGCAAACAGCCATCAGTCCCTCACCCAGTCTGGCCAGGCATCTCAGCAGGACCCCACCCTGAAGGGGATGTGGCCAGCCTGCAAAAAGCCATCAGCCCCTCACCCAGGCTGGCCAGGCACTCCAGCAGGAACCTCACCCTGATCCGGGACACCCTTCAGGGCAAACTAGCCGGCCCCCACCAGGCCTCTATCCTATATAATCCTATATAATAAAAGGGTAATATGCAAATTGACCCTAACAGCAGTACCACTGGGAATGACTGGTCACTATGACACACATTGACCACCAGGGGGCAGATGCTCAATGCAGGAGTTGCCCCTGGTGGTCAGTGCACTCCCACTGGGGGAGCTCTGCTCAGCCACAAGCCAGGCTGATGGCTGCCAGTACAGCGGTGGTGGTGGGAGCCTCTCCAGCCTCCTCAGCAGCGCTAAGGATGTCAGAATTCAGCTTAGGCCTGCTCCCCACTGCCAGGTGGACATCCCCTGAGGGCTCCTGGGCTACCAGAGGGATGTCTGATTGCCAGCTTAGGCCCGATCGCCTGGGGAGTGGGTCTAAGCTAGCAGGTGGACATTCCCCGAGGCATCCCAGTCTGAGAGAGGGCACAGTCCAGGCTGAGGGACCCCCCTGAGTGCACAAATTTTTGTGTCCTAGGACTCTAGTTTCTTTTATAAATGTAGTTAGGGGTGATCATGTACCATGTTACCCATGGACCACTAAGACATGAAGGAAATGGCTTATAGGTAGGCTTTTGGGAAAGCTGATGCCTCTTCTCCCTTACCCCCTTCCTTGTACTTTGACCATGGACATGATGCCTGGAGCTGAAGAGGCCATTCTGTTATGTGATACAAATACCAAGAATGAAGGAAGAATGGAAGAATCTGGTCTTGGATGGCATTATTAAGCGGTACAACTGATGTCAGCAACCAACTAACTCCAGACTTCTTATTTTGTGAAGAAAACCAAAGACCTGTTGGTTGTGACCACTGCATTTGGATTTCTGTTGCTGTTGAATGGAAGTGGAGACGGTCAATAAGCACAATGAGATGATAGGAAGAGATCCCCCCCCCCCGCCCCGTTTAAAGAAATAAAATACCCCATGAACAACGTTGGAATAATGTCTTATTTTAAGTGTGAGAGTCATGGAATTTTCCTTGGCAGAGTCAAATCAAATAATGTAAGACTTCCAGTGCTTGAAAAGTGTTTCCTTATTAATAAATTGTGTGAAGCTTTTCTGATTTTCTGTCTTTTTAGCCTGGGGTAATAAGACTGAGCAACAGAAAGACATTGACACACATGGAAGTGTTTTTCTTCTGCTACTTTCCCAGTTTTTAGCTAGTCTCAGAGGGATTGTAGGTGTAAATTGCCCTAGTTTGATAGTCAATTATAATTTAAAATAATTTTGAATGTTTAACAGACAGATTATAAGTAATTTTCACACACTGAAATAGAACAAAATAATTAGCTTCTGTTTCCCATGTGTGTAATATTGAAAGAATAAATTTACAACTTGTAGCAGTTTAAACTTTAGCTCCATTTGTGAAGTATACATTTTTAGTCACATTTCACTGGATATCAAAGGTGATAGACTGGTAGATTAATTTCCTTATAAAAACATATTTGTGCTTTTTAACTGCAGTTGGTTGTTTGTATTAAGAACACGAGGACACACTCTCCATATGCATGCATTCAGGCTTTAACCATTTATTTGTTCATTCATAGTACACTGATTTTCTGAAATGTAATTAACCTTGAAAACATGAGTACAAATAGAGCCAAAAGAGCAGAAGACTAAAGGGAAAGCTAAAGAGGGCTTGGTAGGCGGAGAACTCTCCTCATCAATGAGCTGAGGAAATAACACAAATATTTCAGTTGATATTTTGTTTCTATTCCTCTCTGGGATCAGAAGAGACAGGGACAGCTTGCAAATCTGTGCGTGAATCTGAGACGAGAGGAAACTCATATTGACCAGCAGTAAAAATATGTTTTAGAATCAGACAAACCTGGAGTCCAGTCCTAACTCTCTCACTTACTAGTGGTGGGACTTCAGGTCAGCTTCCCAGGCAGACCCCCAGTTTTCTCATCAGTAAAGTGAGGGCTATAATGTTGCTTCCATGAAGAACACATGAGATAATGCTCGTGATGCACTTAGTACAGGAATTCCTCAATTATGAAAAAGTTTGTCTTCCCTGGGAGACATATGGCAATGTCTAAAGACATTTTTGGTCGACACACCTGATTTGTTACTGTCAGATAGTGGGTAGAGGCCAGGGATGCTGCTACATAGCCTGTGATGCACAGAACAACCCCTACAACTGTTATTTGGCCCCAAATGTTAACAGTACTGGGGTTGAGAAACCCTGACTTTAGTTCAAAGCCTGACCGGGAACAAAGGCAACACAAATGTAAGTTCTTGTTGTCATCGTCATCATCATTATCGTTGTCGTCATCATCAGTTGTTGACACAAAAATGTTCAATTGGTTGCCAATTCGTTTTGCCCCCTTGAGCATGTTTCTTGTTCTCTTCTTCCTTACCTTGCAGTTGAGTTTATCTCTGTATCACAAACCTGTGTTTTTGTCCCAGCCTTTTCAAATACTTCCCTGAATCTTTTCTGATATGTACATTCACATCAGACTAAGATTTCTAAACCATTTATCTCCAGTCCTCATTTTACTCCCATTGTTGAGTAAGTGCAGTTTACATGTTTAGAATTAGCCTTCTGGGGTTGAAATCCAAGCACCACAATCTGCTGGACATGTGTAGTAGGCCAGATTAATTTCTGTGTCTCAGTTTTCTTATCTGTAAAATGGGGATTATGTTGTATTTTCCTTTTCTCTTTTTTAAAACATAATTTTAGTGGTTTTTTACAGAGAGGATAGAGAGTTAGAAATATCCATGAGAGAGAATCAATCAGCTGCCTCCTGCACACCTCCTATTGGGGATGTGCCCACAACCAAGGTACATGCCCTTGACCGGAATCGAACCTGGGACCTTTCAGTCCACAGGCCATCGCTCTAGTCACTGAGCCAAATTGGTTAAGGCTGTGTTGTATTTTCTTATAGGGTTGTTGTGAGCATTACATGAAATGAGCTATTGAAAGCTGTTGATTCAATGCCTAGCACATGGAAGGTGCTCAGTATACTAGCATATTATTGCATGAGTAAATAGAAGCTGCACCAGGTTGTTTTGCTTTTTCAACTCTATGTGGTTGGGATTTAGTTTAAAGTCTTGAGAGGTGCTTGATCAGTTATAAGGAACACAAAAAGGTCTCTACTGAGTAATCAGGTAGGTGACTGATACTGTGCCTCTCCAATACAATACAGTAGCCAGGAGCCACATGTGGCTATTGAGCATTTGAAATGTGGGCTGTCCAAATTGAGATGTGTAATAGGTCAACCGAAGGACTGTTATGCATGCATTTAAGCATAACCAAAGGACACAGACCACTGGGGGGTAGGGGAGGCTGGGGGAAGAGCAGAGGAAAAAAGAGATATTTGTACTAATCTTTGTAATACTTTATGTAATTAAATTAAAAAAAATAAATAAATTATATGCAACTTCAAAAAAAAAAAAGTATGACATATACACGAAACTTGAAAGACTGAGTACAAAAAAAAATTGTAACGTATCTCAGCAGTTTTTAATATTTATTGGGTTACATGAAATGTATTATCAAAATTATGTTTGGAGAGAACCAAGATGGCGGCATGAGATATATACCTAAGTGCACAGCCTCCACACCTACATTATAGAGATACAACTATACGGATGAATGGCCATCCTCCAGAACCAAGGGAGGGGGAGCGTTGAAAAGCAAGAGGAGTGCTTTGAGACTGATTAGAAGTTCCCGGCGTCCAAACTGAAAGGTACGAACGCGAAAAACGAAGGCGGTAGCGCGGCGTGCGGCGGGGCAGGTGAAAGGGAGCGGCAGCGGTGATTGGGTCCGCGGCTTGGAAGATTATAAATTCCGGGTCGCACTGAATGCAACGTGGGCTATAGGGCAACGGGGCGGCGGAAGACCAGTGGCGTTCTAGCACTGCTATTTGCACTGATCACTGACCTGGAGATTCGGGGACTGAGAATCGTGTGCAGACCCTACGGCTTGGAGAAGCCAAATGCAGTAGAAACTGCGGCATTAGCAAAGGAGACGCCATTGTGAGTCGCTCCACCCCCGGTGACTCTGAGACCCCGCCCCACCTCACCTACAACCCCGCCTGCCTGCCTGCAACATTACCTAAGGGTCTGCAGCTGAGACAGAACGCCAAATCGATCCAAACTCCAAACAACGAGGAGAAAGGCCTGCGGTCATTTTCCCCCAATGATACCTCCCAGTGATAACTACAACAAGACTGTGCACCCAGCCTTCAAAGGCGTACAACAAGAGTGTCCACCCCAGGTGATTGGGGAGGCTGAATCACTGGGCCTTATATAGGACACCTAGCACAGAAAGCCAAAATGCGGAGACTAAGAAACAGATTACAAAAGACAGAAATGGAGGAACGCAAA
>PVJC01043609.1:0-14447 GCA_004026665.1 Murina feae
TGGGAGGTATCACTGGGAGGAAATGATCTGCGGGCTTTTCTCCTTGTTGTTTGGGGTTTGGATCTTTTGGAGTTCTGCCCCGGCTGCAGGCTGGCAGGCACACAGCTTGGGCAGGGTTGTAGGTGGGGTGGGGCGGGGTCTCAGAGTCACAGGGCGGAGCAACCCACAATGGCTGCTCTTCCGCTGCTGAGTCTGCACGAGCCTCTCAGTCCCCAAATCTCCGCGTCAGTGATTCCGGCGAACAGCACTGGCAGAAAATCGCTAGTCTTCAGCCCCGCTGCCCTGCAGCCCGCGCCACACTCTTTGCGACCCCGGGAGTCCACAGTCTCCTCTCTAGCCGCGAACCCGACCGATCGCAGCCGTCGCTCCCCTTCACCCGCGCCGCTGTGCCTCCGCGCCACCACCTCCGTTCCGCGCGTCCCTCGGTACCTTTCAGTTTTGGCGCAGGGAGCTTCCACTCAGTCTCAAAGCATTTCTTCTCTTGCCTTCTGGTTGCAAAGCCTCCCCTCCCTTGGTTCTGGAGGATGGCCATTTATCTGTATAGTTGTATTTAAAAATATAGTTGTGGAGGCTGCGCATTTAGGTATATACCTCATGCCGCCATCTTGGTTCCCCCCCTATTTTTAATTTTTTGAGGACATTCCATACTGTCCTCCACAGTGGCTGCACCAGTCTGAATTCCCACCAGCAGTGCATGAGGGTTCCTTTTCCTCTGCATCCTTGCCAGCACTTCTTGATTGTAGATTTGTTGATGATAGCCATTCTGAAGGTGTGAGGTGATACCTCATTGTCGTTTTGATTTGCATCTCCTGGATGATTAATGACTTTGAGCATGTTTTCATATGTCTCTTGGCCTTCTGTATATCTTCTTTTGAAAAGTGTTTATTTAGGTCCTTTGTCCATTTTTGATTGGATCATCTTCCTTTTGTTATTTTTAATCTTCAACCGAGGATATTTTCCATTGATTTTTAAAAAGAGTGGAAGAGAGAGGGAAAGACAGAGAGAAACATCAATGTGAGAGAAACACATTAATTGGTTGCCTCCTGCATATGAGCCCTGACCAGGGCCTGGGCCAGGAAGGAACCTGCAACTAAGGTACGTGCCCTTGACTGGAATTGAACCTGGGACCCTTTGGTCCACAGTCCGACACTCTAACCACTGTGCAAAACCAGCTAGGGCGGGAGTTATTTTTTGAAAGGTGTGTGTGATGTGACTTTTTTTCCAGAAGCCCAGTCTGTGTTGTAATTCTCTTATTGGGGGTTGCTATAACCTCCACGCACTTTTTCCCACTACTGATACCTCTAAATCCATAGAGTCTGCTAGGTCATTTGCCTCATAACCTGGACCTGCTGCAGAGCATTTTTCCTGCTCCAAGCCCAACTTAAAACTGACAGACTTTAGTGTCACCCAATATATGGGTCATAACACTATTAGAAGATATGAGCCCTAAGAGGTCGACAGTCAACCACTGAGCCAGGCCAGCCAGGCCTGTCGCTTTGTAAAGTTTCCTCTTTGCAAAGACATTTTCAGCTCATCTTTTATTTATCTAAACATTGAAAGCATAGCTGCTTGATAAGCCTAACGAATAATTCCATATGTGGAGTCTTTGTGGATCTCTTTCTGTTACCTTCTCTTTCTGCTTGTTCTCATATAGAGTGCTTTTCTCTTGTGTGAATGGCACTGTTTAATGCTAAATATCTATGAAATTTTATTCGTAGAAATAATTTAAATTCTGTCATGAAAGGTGTAAAAAACACAAAGGAAAATACAAATTTGCTTAAACCAAACATCTAAGGACACTATCTTTCAAGATCACTTCCAACAAAATTCAATGCTTGAGGGTCTTGTTTTTATTTGGGGGGCAGGCATTCCACAAGATGACTATTTCAGCTAAAAATACATTCAAAGACCAATTTATCTCTGCTTTACCCTGACCCTAAGAGTATAGCTCTTTGAGATAGTCTTCTTTTAGACTCCCCACCTTGGACAAGCTATGTTACTCTGGCTGTTAAAGCTGAAATTCTAATTTTTCCTAGTTGACAAAGACCTTCAGTGGCCTCTGAGCTCCCTTCACTTCTCTGGGTTCCTACTTTTCCTTCAAGTTTGCCCTGGAAATTCCTCACTATGTTGTTAGCTTTTCAATTGCCATTATTAAAAACAAAAATCAATTATTAGTGTTTACTCGAAAAGTCCCATTCCAGATTGAACTTAGGTACTGATATGAAATGGCTGTAAGAGATATTTTTATTTATTTTCAATTTTTTTAGGGAAGGATTGCCCATTACAATTTCTGCACACAACTATTTTATTTTAGGGGGGAAATGAAATATTCATTAGGAGCCTTTGTCTTTTGGCATCAGGAATGAACAGATTTTCTTCCCCATCTGTTACTGGGGTGAGGTACAAAATGTTTTCTTTTTCTCTATCATTTTCTCTTTTCAGACATATTTACAGAATATTTGTTAGCAATTCTCAAATTGAGCTTTCTTATTTTGTGCTTGCAAGTCTTTGTTATTATTTCTTCCTGCCTTTCCCTTATTTGTATGAGGATGAGAATCAGGATTTATAGGTTTCTTTTTTTTTATGGGGATAGAGATGGTGCATGAGGAGAATCTTTTTTCCTGTCTTAATTGAACTCTTGTCCTATTATCCTAATTTCCTTTTTAAATTATTCTACCATTTACTTTATCTTTTTTTGGCAATCTCTGAAGTGCTGATACAGAAATTTCTCTAAGTTTTATGGTGATGGGATTGGATTCATAATTTTTAAAAATAAATAAATAAGAGGATTATAAGAAGTTTCGAAGAAACTACAAGTCAGACTTTTTGTAACCACTGGATTATCTCATCTATTAATAAATGCAACTTCATCAAGCAATAACTTGCTGTTCTCTCATTATAATCAATGCTTAATGTGTTCCTAGTTTTGTCATTCATGAGTCACCACTATTAAAGCTGCACCTACCCAGATATTTTGTAAAGAAGAGAGACTCCACCCTTATACACCCACACTGAATGAATCAAGAGTTGATGCTTGAAAAGAGAAAATAAAAGATAAATTGCAAGCCAAAGTAAAAGAATGGAGGCTAAAAAGATGAAAAGATATCAAACAGAAAAGAATTAGATAAATAAAAGTTCGTAATCATTTGAGATTAAGAACTTAAAGACCATACTACTACCTAATTACAAGATGTGTATTTCTATAAATAACCTAGGATCTTCACTGTGGACACTCTTGACTGCCCCTAAATTCAGTGATCCTTTATCTGATGAAGACTTAGAGTATGTAAGAACCCTGAGTCTTCAGTGTGCCAATAGTCCTAATGAATCTCTAAGAGGGAAGTTAGTATGTATTAGTCTCTCTTTTATTGATAATGTCCTCAAACACGTGTTGTGTGGAACACACTTTGAAAATGTGGCTCTAAAGTACAGAGTGAGAACTTTAAAAGAGGGTAAGAGAGGGGAAAAATCTATTTGTTCTTCCTGTTGGAAGTTTCATTACCAGTGAAGTCCTAAAGTCTTAATATCATTTCCTAAGATTGTGTGAAGTATTTATTATCCTTAGAAAACTGACATAGTAAGAGGTTAAGTAACTTGTCCAAGATAATGTATTTGCAAGTGGCAGTACTAGGATTTGAGTATAGAAGTTCTTATCTCACACCCTTGACACTATCTTTTTTTATACAAGAAAAAATTATTCCTGCCCTGACAGGTTTGGCTTAGTGGATAGAGCGTCAGCCTGTGGACTGAAGGGTCTCGGGTTTGATTTTGGTCAGGGTCATGTGCCTTGGTTGCGGGCATATCCCCAGTGGGAGGTGTGCAGGAGGCGGCTGACCAATGTTTCTCTCTCATCGATGTTTCCAACTGTCTATCCCTCTCCCTTCCTCTCTGTAAAAAATCAATAAAATATATTTTAAAAAATTATTCCTGATGTTCCCACTAATTTTCAAGTAAGAACAATTCTTTAAGAAAATGCACATAAACCCATAAATCTATACAGGTCACTGACACTCTGGATGGGACATTTGTGTAGCCAGGGATGAATTGAATTTTATAAAATGTATTTGGGTGTTTATCCTGTACATGCACTTTGATTAATTGGTATAGCACACAAGTATAATTTAGAAGAGCCTAACCTTTCAACTTGTCCATCAGGAATGAGAAAAATGCCTGCAGCATTTATTAACTACACTAGTCTGCATGGTTTTCCCTCTCACTAGGGCAGAGGGGAGTCCAGTTTCAGCAGCAGCATCTCCTGCCTACTTCTCATATACTCACCATCTTTCAGCTCTTCCGGACTGTAATCCACATTTCTGTTTTGAAGTGACTACCGAGGAAAAAACTTTCTGGTGGAATTGTTACGTGGCTCATGTTGGACATAAGATTTACAGAGAATTTGATATGCAGCAAGTCTCATTCCTTTTGAATGATACATGAAGCATGCCCAGAGATGTTTCAGATTGTTCCAGGAGCATACATACCAGGATTCGTTAGGGCATGATGTGCATCTGTGCATCCAAGTTAAAATGCTGTGTGCCTTCTCAAGTCTGATGTCTTCCCCAGGGAGGTGGCACTAATCATGTGAATGCTGACATGTACATGATTCCTTCCAAGTCTTCAACAATTCACTATTAAGGATGCCAGAAGGCATATTTGATTTAATTTGATTTTTGTTTTTGTCAATCCTCACCCAAGAATATTTTTCCATTGATTTTTAGAGAGTGGAAGGGAAGGGGAGAGATAGAGAGAAACATCAATGTGGGAGAGACACCTGGATAGGTTGCTTCTCACACATGCCTAACCAGGGCCAGGTATCAAGCCTGCAACTGAGGTACATGCTCTTGACCGGAATCGAACCTAGGACCTTTCAGTCCGCAGGCCAGTACTCTATCCACTGAACCAAACCAGCTAGGACAGAAGGCATATTTTAAATTAAGAACAAAAATACCCCACAGGTACAATTATAGAGGATAAGTTCACCAAAATATAGAGCCCAATATGACAAAAGATCAAAGATTCTTTAAATGTTCATGAGTTTTTAATGATATGGAGAAAACATTCATGATACAACTTATGCAGCAAATGCTTATTTACCATGTGCTTGCTATGTGTCAAGCTTTTCTTTAAAGACTATCGTGGGGTTTATACTCAAGTGGAGGGATAACTGTCAGCAAGTGTCAGATGAATGACAGATGTCGCATACATTGATATTTCCATGGGGGCTCAAGCCTCACCCCTAGTCCAGCTTTAGTGATGCCAAACGCAATTGACTTCTTCCATTTCCCTCAGCATGCTGTTTAAATAATATCATTTTTTCAGTGTCCCCTGTTGAAGAAAATGTTAGGAAGTCTTGCAAAAGGAAAATAAATAGGTAATATGACAGCTATCAAAATGAAGGAAAATAAATATGTCAGGAGAAGGAGAATAATAGCAGTGTAATTATATGTGCCTGGTAAACAAAGGTCTCTCTGTGGAGGTAATTTTTAAGCAGAGATCAGAATAAATGTGAGAAAGTCAGCCGTGTGGATATTTGCAGGTAGAGTCTTTCAGACAGAGGGAACAGCAAGTGCAAAAGCCTTGAAGAATGAGCATGTTTGACGTGCTAGAGGAACAGTAAGGAGGCCAGTAAAGCTGGAAGTGGAATAAAAAAGGGGAAGGGTGGAAAAATGGGTTAGAGATGTAGGCAGGATACGTATACAAGTGAATATCTTTTAGATATAAGGACCATAAACTAGAACCAGTTTCTTTCAAACTTGGCAAAGTAAAATTGAGAGAATCTGTCTTTAGATGACATATGAGCTTCACAGTTCATTATAATATTCACCTAATCAGAGTCTTTGCTTGTGTTATCTGCCAGGTCCAATAATAGACATTCAAGTTTGTGTCATATGTATATACACAAACAGTGGCTATTACCAGGTGATTAATTTCTTCTTGAAAGGCTTATTTTTTTAATTAAATTTCTTGGGATGACATTGGTTAATATGATCATACAGGTTTTAGGTGTGGGTTTCTATGTTACAAGATCTGTATGTTGCACTGTCAAATATACCCACCACCCAAAGTCAAATCTTCTCCCATCACCATATATTAGGACCCCCTTCTCCCCACATCCCCTTTCCTCTGGCAATCACCACACTGCTGTTTGTGTCTACAAATTTCAGTTTTATATTCCACATATGAGTGAAATCATATGGTTCTTAACAATTTCTGACGGACTTATTTCACTGAGCATAATATTCTTAAGGTCCATCCATGTTGTTGCAAATGGTGCTATTTCATCCTTTCTTATGGCTGAGTAGTACTCCATTGTATATATGTACCACATCTTCTTTATCCAGTCCTCTATTGTAGGCCACTTTGGTTGTTTCCATGTCTTGACTACCACAAATAAAGCTGCAATGAATATAGGGGTGCATATATCTTTGCATACCTTTTTTGGGTATACACCCAGGAAAGAGATTGCTGGATCATATGGTAACCCTATTCTTAAATTTTGAGAAATCGCCAGACTGCTTTTCACATTGGTTGTACGAGTCTGCATTCCCACCAGCAGCGAATTAGGGTTCCCCTTCCTCCACAACACTTGTTTTTACTTGTCTTTTTTATAATGGCCACTCCAACAGTGTGAGATGCTATCTCATTGTAGTTTTGATTTGCATTTCCCTAATTGCCAGTGAGGTTAACTATTTTTTCATGTAACTACTGGCTGTTTATGTACTTATTTATTAATGTACTATTTTTGAAACTATCTTGTAAGTCTAAAATTAAGTCAAAATGAAAAGTTAAAAATGATGTTGTGTGGCCCTAACCGGTTTGGCTCAGTGGATAGAGGGTCGGCCTATGGACTGAAGGGTCCCAGGTTCAATTCTGGTCAAGGGCATGTACCTTGGTTGTGGGCACATCCCCAGTGGGAAGTGTGCAGGAGGCAGCTGATCGATGTTTCTCTCTCATCAATGTTTCTAACTCTCTATCCTTCTCCCTTCCTCTCTGTAAAAAATCAATAAAATATGTATTTTTAAAAATGATGCTGTATGTTAGTACAGATTGGTAGTTACAAAATAGTCATGGGGATGTACAATACAGCACAGGAGCTATGGTCAATATATTGTAATAACTATGTAGGTTCCAAGTGGGTACTGGAAATATCAGGGGGAGCACTATGATTGTCTAACCACTATGCTGTATACCTAAAAATAATACAAAATAATATTGAATGTAAACAGTAATTGAAAAAACCAAAAAAAATTAAAAAGAAAAGAAAAAACAGCCCACAATAATACATTTAGAACATGACAAGAAGGTTAAAGTGTTATTGTCAAGCAACATTATCTGGGAATTCTCACTTGGTATTTGTTGCTCTACTGTTATCAGTACATAATACGGTGTAAAATTATATAGCTTTGTGTTGTGTTCTGTAGAATGTTCTAGAAATGTTACTAGTTGGTTTTCTTATACAATTGTCCAAAATAAATGTAAATGTCTCTGCTGTCTCTTTTCTCACATATAATCTAGCTGTTCTCAATCTTCCTTCTTAAATATATCTTTGTATTTTATCGTTTCTGTGAAAGAAATTTTGTGTTTTCCAACATTGTATTATTCATAGAGAAAGGAACTCTAAATTTGGATTTGAATTCTGATTTAGTCACATTACAGAAGAGAAACCTCAAAGAAGTTACATTATAACCCCCATCCTCACTTTCCTTGACTATAAAAGGAAGACAAGAATCCAGGCTCTTCCTATAGACTAAATTTACATCTCCCCCAAAATTCATAGGTTGAAATCCTGATGTTCAATATAGTAATGATTTTAAGTGGTGGGTTATTTTGGGGGGATTAGGTCATGAGGGAAGAGACTTAATGGAGTTAGTTCCTCATAAAAGTGACTCCACAGAACCTAAATGAGATTAGTCTAGTCAAACATGACAAGCCCCTTCTACCATGTGAGGCTACAATGAGAAGTCTGCAACCTGGAAGAGAACCCTCACACTATTCTCAGACTTCCAGACTCCAGAACTGTGGGCAATACATTTTTATGGTTTATAAGCCCCAAAAAAAGTATCATGTGTGTGTAGGCAGTAGAGAGAGGAAGAGAGAGAGAGAGAGAGAGAGAGAGAGAGAGAGAGAGAGAGAGAACAGAGAGAGAAGAGAGAGGAAATGTTACAAGGGTCACCAGAGATGTATGGCAGTAATCAAATATGGCATGAGCCCCCACTAAAATCCAGCATGCTAAATAGCATAAAGGTGAATGCCTAACTTCTGGAGATATGAGAAAAACAAAGGTAGAGGCACAAAGACTCCTTAAGTTACAGAACTCCCACTGTATTTCTGATACCTGATACACTGAATGATAAACCCAAATGAGATTAGTCTAGTCAAACATGACAAGCCTGCACAGGTTTAGTCAAAGCAGACATGGGCAGGCATTACCTCAAGACCAGAACCAGGTGACAACTCAAAAAGACAGGTGAAAGCTCACCTTTACTAAGAAAGAAATTACCATTCTCCTAGAGCCCAAAGGTCTCCAGAATTTTAGAAACTCCTTTTCTCTGGTGTGTGAAGTGTCTACCTATGGAGACAGGTACTGAGTAGCAACAAAGGCTACTAATGGCTAAATTCTTGTGCTCTATCTATTCACTGTTTTGGTTACATTCTTACTACCTTCTGTTTGTTGATCTTGGAGTAGCGCCCTCATTCTTAAAAGCCACTTCAAAAGATGGATTGTTCAAATATCTTTGTTCTACCTTTTATTTTTTTTTAATTCTGAAGAATTTTCCTTTTATTATCTCATTGTTACACAGGCTATCACCCCTAATCCAGACAGAAAATGTATGCCTTGCCCCTAATGTAATACCCTGCAAATACTTTTAGCCTCTGAACAGTTTTACCAAGAGCAGCCATTTTAATAGTGGAGGTTGATAACCTCACTTTTGCTGATAAATTACCTCCATGTTAGATAGATGAGGTTTAAGAGCTTTAAAATGGGCAGCATGACAAAACTATTACAGAAACCATTATTCTTTTCATTTCAGGTAGAACAGGAAAAACAATAGTGAGTAGTGGGTGCAATCTTTTGGACTAAAAGAAAAGAAATGGCTGTGTGATTAATGAAAGTGAAATCAGGGAGGGGGAAGAGGGTTTCTTTTGGGGCAGAAGAGTTCTAATGTAGAATAGCCATGAAATGCTTTGGTTAAAAGTCAATTGATGTCATATCTGCTCAAGTACATTCTGTTCTAGCTGAGGTTCCCTAGAATCTGAGAAAAGCTTATGTACCAATACATTGCTCAAGATGATACAATCCCAGGAAATAAGAATGAGGGAGAAAGTAAAGTGGGGCAATGAAGGTGGGAGAGCATACATACCTGGTGTGTTACAAGTTGGCCACAGCTTTTCTGGAAAATCCAGCTGGTTCTCGATTGTGTGGGAAGTTTTCAGAGAAACTGCACAGAAATGCTCCTTCTGTTACCTTTCTCATTAATCAAAGTCCTCACACACTTTTATTTTCCTACACACTCAGGGCAGCTGCTAGAGAGGTCAGGGTCTTCATGGGACCAGCTGGGTCACCACTGGTCACTGGAGCTACTGGAGTTCCTAGCATAATAATAATGGTTGAAGCTGTGCCTGGCTCTTGACCCCATAGAAGGCTAAGACAATCGGTGGTAATAAGGGAAGAGGCCAAAGTGCTTGAAAGGCTTACAGATAGCAGAAGCAATGATGTGAGCCTTCACTGGGTTGCTCTAGACGGGAAATGAGGCGAGTAGCCAAGACATTTGAATGATTCTGTGGGTTTGATTCCACAGACAGCACATTCTGAACTGAAGATCAGCATGCAGGAGTCCTCTGAGGTAGGACTCTTGGGGTCAACCCTTATGAGAGGAAAAGATAGAGGACTGGGAAGAGAAAGAAATCCAGCTGTGAGCTAATCCCCAAACTCAGCCAATCCTTTAAGAAAGCCTTAAAATGGAAGCTTCGTTAGCTGTCCTGAATTGAGGTAAGGAGAGCTGAATGTAGAGGTAACAATCTATCATTGGGTGTGACCTTAGTCAAAGCAGCTCTCTTCAACTGCTCTTAAAGCTGCTGTTCTCCTTTGAAGATAGACATTTAAAGATGAATAATAGAGATTTCTGTACACCTTCAACAATCAAACCAAATCCAGTATGCATACTGTAGCAAGCAGTCTTTGTAGCTTGGAACCCACTTAACTCATTAGACTGTGGAGTCCTATTGCTAGTCTCTCAATAAGGCAGAACTGTCATATATATATATATCTACACCTATAAAAGAGTAACATGCAAATTGGTGTCACTCCACTACACCCACCAGCCAATCAGAGTGATATGCAAATTAACCCAACAAAATGGCGGTTAATTTGCATACACAGTACTGAGCAAAGACTAAAGACTGAAGATAGCATAGAAGGAAGCCAAGTGCTGCAGAAGGGAGTGAAGCTGTGGAGAAGGGAGGGAGCTGAGGCAGCAGAGAGCAAGGGGCTTGATTCCCTTTGCTGCTTCACTCTGGCTCAGGAAGCCCTATTCTTGCAGGAATCTTCTTGCAATGGGCCTCTAGTGTATATATATATATATATATATATATATATATATATATATATATGAGAAAGAGAGAGAGAGAGAGAGAGAGAGAGAGAGAGAGAGGAGAGAGAATGAGAGAGAGGAAGGGACAGGGAAAGAGAGAAACGCCAATGATGAGAGAGAATCATTGATTGGCTGCCTCCTATACACCCCCTATTGGGGATGGAGCCTGGAACCCAGGCATGTGCCCTGACCTGGAATCAAACCGTGTCCTCCAGGTTCATAGGTCAACACAACCACTGAGCCACGCCATCCAGGCAAGGCAGAACCATCTTATTCAAGGTGTATCCCTAACTGCCTTGCACAGAGCCAAGGACAGAAGAGGTACCTGATAAATGCAAATGAATGAATGTATGTGTAGAAAGAATGATGGACTGATCCATGCAGCCCCCCAGGGGTGTGCTTAAGAGCACTACAACTGAAATGACCAACTCAAAGTGAAGAAATGGGAGGGAAGCCCTAGCCAGTTTGGCTCAGTGGATAGAGCGTCGGTCTGCATATGGAAGGGTCCCAGGTTTGATTCCGGGCAAGGGCACATATTTCGGTTGCAGGATCCACCCCCGCCAGGGCCCTGGTCAGGGCACATGCAGGAGGCGGCCAATTGATGTGCCTCTCTCACATCGATGTTTCTCTCTGTCTTTCCCTCTCTCTTCCACTGCCTCTAAAAATCAATGGAAAATATCCTTGGGTGAAAGGAGAGGGAGGGAAGAGAGAGAGAGAGAGAGAGAGAGAGAGAGAGAGAGAGAGAGAGAGAAGGAAGGAAGGAAGGAAGGAAGGAAGGAAGGAAGGAAGGAAGGAAGGAAGGAAAGAAATGGTAGGAAAGAGAAGAATTAAGGGAGTACGGTCCATAAAAGTGAGGCAGAAGAATGAGTAAAGAAGGAAGATTTCTGCAAGTTCAATCACTTCTTAAACTTCTCTCCCCTTAGTCCCATTTCACCAGGTTCTCACCCTATTCAATCTACTAAAATATAGGAGCATATTATAGGTCCTACATTATTGCTGAATTATTTGTGGCATTGTGGGAATTTGTCACCTCAGAATAGCGCTGGCTAACTCTAAATTCTTTTTATAGTAAGTTTCTTCTGCAGCAGTTGGAATTGAAATTGAAAACATGTAGGCCTTAAGCACTAAACTGGAGATGATGAGCAGAAAGTGGTAAATGAATAACTACTTTATTAGATCATATTCTCACTTTACAGTTCTTTAGAAGACATTTGCAGCCACAAGACCCATTACCAAGTGCCAATAATAATAATAATAATTGGCCGATGCCAATAATAATTGTACCATGCTAAAATCCTACCTAAATCTATCCCTGGGAACTATTAAAAAAACAAAACAGACACTCTAGGATTTACTTTTTTTTTCCGGATAAACTATGACTCAGGGAAGTTTTGAAAATGACTCAGGACATCAACTAAAATAAAATATTTTAAACAATGGCGTAAATGAATCAGTGTTCTTTTATATATAAAATCTATTATTTTTATTTTAAAAGAAAAGATATTTAAAACAAAAAGCCTTTTTAGGGCTCCTTTCAGACTCCTAAATGTCTTGACTAGGGTTTTAAATAGCAAAGGGTCAAAGAAGGAACCCCTCCTTACTACAACATACTTATTACACAGAATGAATGAACTGATCCTAAATGCTCAACAATATTACTAGCACAGGCAGCTATACTGAAGTTCTGAATTTACCTCTAGTAAGTATGCTTGACTACAAGTGTAAAAAGTTTTCCATAGTGTGTGTCTTATAAAAATCCACTGTGAATGTTAGCCATATTTCATTTCATGTGGAACATTAAGCATGTAGATAGAGTAGAATTCAACATAAAACATTAATCAAATATTATCAAGCATGAGGCAGAAACCAAATAAGTGGGCACATTTTTACTGACAGCCCTTAGAATTGCCTCATGAGATTACTCTGAAGAGTTCAAGTTCTAGTTAGATTATTTATGGTTAAGTGTTATGAGGCTATTCAAAGAATGTGTAAACAATAACCAACTCCAATTTTTTATGTATACCATAATTATTTGGAGTTCCTGTCTTCAGTTAACTTCTAAAAGTACAGGCCTGTTTCAGAAATGGATTTTGGCAAATGCTTAAAAATTACAATTTTTAAAAAAACTACTAGTCAAATTATGTACCAATGAATGGATAGTAGTTCAAATTTGGTAAACTATAATACAAGAAACTCTACTGTTCACAATGACTCCCAGAAAAGCTTAGTAATTCAGCAATGTTCCAAATTTACCCTATGACCACTCCCTGGCAGAGCTGTCAGCTACCTGCATTCCTACACCTGAAGGTGGAAGGAAATCATGTAAAAAGTCAATAATGAAAGGCCTATAAAACATATTCAGAACCTGACTTTCCCCATTCCTTACCCTAGTGCTCATAGCAATGGGAGGGGAGAGAAGAAAGAGAATACTTACATTTAAAAGGAAACTATAAAAGTTTATCCTCATTTAGATAACCCCAGAAGGTATAAGTTTTACACAGATCAAGGAACCACCTATTCGAAGGTAGTCACACCTATATTTATGTCCAAAATTAGAGGCATTGTGGAGGAGAGGGAATTAATGATTAATACATACTTGCAACCAGGGTGGTGGTGGTGGGGGGGGGGGGAAGTACTGTTTGTGAAATAGGGAAATGAAACAGTGTTCAAAAAAATCCATAATACTCATTTTTGGTAAAAACTCTCAGCAAGGTGGGAATAGAAGGATCATACCTCAACATAATAAAAGCCATATATGACAAACCCACAGCCAACATCATATTCAATGGGCAAAAACTAAAACCATTTCCCCTAAGAACAGGAACAAGACAGGGTTGCCCACTCTCACCACTCCTGTTTGACATAGTACTGGAAGTATTAGCCATTGTGATTAGACAAGAAGAAGAAATAAAAGGCATCCAAATTGGAAAAGAAGAAGTAAAACTGTCCTTATTTGCAGATGACATGATATTGTGCATAAAAAACCCTAAAGTCTCCGTCAAAAAACTATTAGACTTAATAAATGGATTTGGCAATGTAACAGGATACAAAATTAACACCAAGAAATCTAAGGCATTTCTGTATAGCTAATAGTGAACTTATAGAAAGAGAGACTAAAAAAGCAATCCCATTTACCATCACACCACAAAAATTAAGATACATTGGAATAAACTTAAGAGGTAACTAAAGAGGTAAAAGACCTCTACTCAGAAAACTACAGGATGTTGAAAAAAGAGATAGAGGAAGACATAAACAGATGGAAGAACACACCATGTTCATGGAGTGGTAGAATCAACATCATTAAAATGTCCATACTACCCAAAGCAATCTATAAATTCTATGCACTATCCATTAAAATAACAATGGCATATTTCAAAGACCTAGAATGAATTCTCCAAAAATTCATCTGGAATAAAAAAAGACCCCAAATAGCTGCAGCAATACTGAGAAAGAAGAACAAAGTTAGTGGGATCTCAATACCAGATATCAAGCTGTATTACAAAGCCACTGTTCTCATAACTGCCTGGTGCTGGCACATGAACAGACATATAGATCAATGGAGTAGAGTAGAGAACCCAGAAATCGACCCAAACCACTATGCTCAATTAATATTTGACAAAGGAGGCAAGAACATACAATGGAGTCAAGACAGTCTCTTCATCTGCTGATGGGCACTTAGGCTGTTTCCAAATTTTTGCTATGGTAAATTGTGCTGCTATGAACATAGGGATGCATATGTCCTTTCTGACTGGTGTTTCTGGTTTCTTAGGATATATTCCCAGAAGTGGGATCACAGGGTCAAAAGGGAGATCCATGTTTAATTTTTTGAGGAAACTCCATACTGTTCTCCACAGT
>PVJC01043610.1:0-14449 GCA_004026665.1 Murina feae
AAAATATTTCAGGACTATGAAATAGAAACAGCATCCAGCTATTTGTCTTGGAAAGCATTTTCTCCTTTGAACAAATGGGGAGACAGGATGGGCACTTCCCTTCTTACTCTCTTTTTTGCCTTTTGGGTGGATGTGCTGTCTGGAGCTGAATCATCCATCCATTGTCTGGAAGAAGAAAGAAAAAAGGACAAAGTTAAAAAAGATCTGAGTCCTTGTCCTTACATTGCTAAGCTGCTGAACCAGCCTCAGCAGCCATCTCTGCCCAGACTGCCTGATATGCATGGAAAATAAATCCAGTCGCTTAAAACAGGCCTGTATTAACTTTTAGTTGAAGGACTGACTTTCTTAACTCTTCTTTAGAAGATATGAAAAACCATGTTTTTTTAAATGAAATTTTAAAAAATCAAATCTCTTTAGTTCTGCTTTAATGTTTTAAGACTATATTAGAGCATCACATTTTTCATAAAGGATGAAGAGGAGGAGAAATGAAGCTTTTCAAGTCTTCCAAGTTCTGGTAGATTAGTGGGAATAAAAATGGCAGGTGGGAAAGAACAAGGATGCTGGAGATCAGAGTTCTCATCCCTCCTCATCCCCTATCTCTTCTACACCTCAGGTTGGTCGTTGTAGAGGGAGGGAGTGGGAGAGAGAGAGAGAGAGAGAGAGAGAGAGAGAGAGCACTATGTGAGAGAGAGACACCAGTTGGTTGTCTCCTGCACATGCCTTGACTGGGGCCTGGATTGAGCCTGCAACCCAGGTACATGCCCAGGAATCGAACCCATGACCCATTCTAATCAGTGTGCCACACAGGCCAGAGCCTTACATGTAATTGTTTACCTTTGCGGTGGTCTCACTGTAACCAAAATCACTTATAAGAGTGAGATCGGTAAATAATGAAACTTTCTTTACCTCCATATCACAATTCAAATGATGCTATTGCTTATTGTGGACATTCCGATAATTATAATATATGGTATCTCTAAATATTAAATGAAAGATAAAGGAGCAATCTAGGCATGGTGCTGGATGGGTTTGGGATTTGTTGGGATGATCATGTAATAAGTGTAATGTCTGGTCACTAGGGTATACAAAAAATATAAATAAATAATTAAAAGAAAAAACACAGTACTGCGAAGTTTAATAAAGTGATCTCACTTATATGGGGAATCTAATGAACAAAATAAACTGGTGAACGAAGCAGAACCAGAGGCATGGATGTGTGGGACAGACTGACGACTGCTAGAGGGGAAGGTGGCAGGTCTAGATGAAAGGTGGTGAAGAGATGGCAAAAGAACATACATGCATGATCCATGGGCACCGGAAACAGTGAGGTGATGGCCAGAGGGAAGGGGGTGGGAGGTTGTGGGGGCTGGGTGGAGGTGGCAAAGGCGGGGAAATGGGGACATCTGAAATAGGGTCAGCAATTAAAAGAATGTGTTCTTTAAAAAAGAAGAAACAGTATTTTGTTCTTAATTTATTCTGTCATTAAAGTCAAACATCCTTCAAAGTTGGGTTTTCCTTATCTTCAGGTGGCAAAGAGCCAAAATAGTTAAGATAGAAAATTATATTTCTTAAAGAAAAAGCAATTCATTTTCTTCCATTGGCCTTACTTCCTCGGTCAGTTTGGCTCTACTGAGAAACATACACCAAACTGGGACTAGACTCGTTAATGATTTGCGGGGGTTAATGCATGTAATGGATAGCGAGGAGAGGGCGCAGAGGAAGGCGTGGAGAGCCTTCAGGGAGATGTGTCCCTGATGCCTGACACTAACACCCATGAAAGAAGAAAGAAAGGCAAGGAGGAAGGATTCGATAGGAAGAACTTCAACTACAGTGCAGGTCTGAGGGTCTTGCCTGTGGAGAGGTTTGGGGCACAGGTTGCCCATTAGTGAGTCCTGGTACCGGCAGTAGAGAGCCGGCTCTGGTGCAGCTGCTGTGGTCAGCCAGTGGTCAGGAGCTGTCCTTGACAGCTTGAGCGCTCTGATGCATGTGAAGCTGTAGCTGCTGGAGGCTGTCAACCAGCTGGGCGCCTGGCAGCATGTTTGCTTGAAGGGAGCTTTGAGTGGTGCAACTCCATGGCCACACATCTTTACTCAATGCTGCCATTTTCTCTTTCTTATGTTGTGGAAGCACCAGACAACAAAAATGCTGGTTTTCTGTTTGTATTTATTTGCCTGCATATTCCCAACATCCTCTTTGGGTCCATTGCAGGTTTAGTTTACAATATAGCACCCTGACAAAAAAAAGGGGGGGGAGGAATTTAATGGAAGCAATGTTTTAGATTTCTGGCTCACTTAACTCTGACAAGTTGATGGCTTCTTTGAGGCCATTATAAACATGTGATAAATAATTTTCAAACCTTTGCTTCCCTATGCCTATATAGTAATGTGTTTTTTTTCTCCTAACATGTAAGTTTAGTACTACACACCTGTGGGAAGAATGACTATAGTTGCGTTCCCTTAGTCCACATAATACAAAGATGTTTAACACAACCTCAGAGGTGGAAGTTGAAATAATTATTTTACCTCAATTAAGTCCAAATTCTCTAACTTCATAACCACACAGCATGGTTTGATGGAAATTGTAATGGGCTATATAACTGACAAAATAAATTTAATGGAAGACTATAAAAGAATGTCTATTTGGTGGAATAGTTGTAGGTTGTTATAGAGACTTCAATTTAATGTAAAATAAAGAATGCATTACAAAAGGATTTATTACATGAAAGTTCTCGAGCAAGGACAATGAAAAATCTTGATAGACCTTAACACAGAAGGCTATAAAGGTTAAAATACCCATTCATAACCTGCAGGGGGATTTGTTTTTTAATCATTTGTTTTTTAACCTCAGAGAGGTTAGCTCTGAGATTTGAGAAAAACTGCATGAAAATCTTGAAATGTAAAAATGTGCATGTCTCTGGAGTATTTTAATGGTTAGACATTATACTAAATGAAAATAGAAACATGATCATCTTTGAACAGATGATCCAAAAGCTTGTGCTATGCATATTTTAAAGGAAACAATCACAGGGGATATCTCTATCTCCTTCTTGGCAAATAGTATGTATTTTTCAAGAAAGACATATTCATGCATCAAATACTTTTCTCAAGTCTTCATAAGCATAATAACCAACAAAGGCATAACCTATAATTCTTACAATTCTGTAATTACTCTTTACCATGCAAACCTTCAACATAATCAACTCATTCACCAGTGTCCCGAATGATCAAGATGTGCATATTAAATTCAATAGCTTTCCTAAATACTTCCCACACTATACTTTTAAAAACTTCAAAACACTTAATGATTCACGTTTCATGTATAATACCGAGACCTTGGTTGCTGGCCTTCATAGCGCCTCATCGAAGGAAGCATTTGTCATCATAAACCCATAATTGAGGTGATGTGCTGGCTGGGTGACTATGCTGAAGGCTTGTCATGGCAAAGGGCAATTGTAGTCACTTGAAGTAATTATTATCTAGCTTTTATTCTACCATGTTTTAAGAAGGTACCTGTGCTTCTGAGTGCCCCTGACATCAAAACAGAAATTAAAAGCATTGAGTTTTTCAGCAGCACTGTTGAGGCTTGATTTAGTTTGTTAGGACTACCATGACGAAGTACCACAGACTGGGTGGTTTCAACAGCAGAAATGTATTTCCTCATAACTCCAGAGGTTAGAAGTCTGAGATGAAGGTGTTGGCACGGTATCTTCAAGGGCCTCTCTCCTGGCTTATAGAAGACTGTCTTCTTCTGTTACTTTCACAGTGTCTTCCACACACCCTCTGTGTGTGTCTGGATCCTAAACTCTTTTTGTAAGGACACTAGTCATATTGGATTAAGGCCCAGTCCTATGACATCATTTTATTTTAATTACCTCTTTAAAGGCTCTGTATCCAAATATATTTCCATTCTGAGATACAGGAGATTCGAATTTCAACATACTAAGGTGGGGGTTGGACACAACTCAGTTCACAGCAAGGCTTATCGACAAGGATAGATTTGAGCCCAAGTGGGTTAGAGTGTTGGCCAGAGCATAAAAAGGTCTCCTGTTCAATTCCTGCTCAAGAACAGGTGCCTGGTTGGCGAGTATTTGGGAGGCAACCAATCAATGTGTCTCTCTCACATCAATGTTTTTCTCTCTCTCTTTTTCATCCTCTCCCCCTTCCACTATCTCTAAAAATCTTTGGAAAAAGTATCCTCACATGAGGATTAACAACATTAAGAAAAAAGGATGAATAATTTTGAAAATATCTTTAGGTTTGGAATTAAGAATCAAGTTTAATTATATAAATAAATATTTTTACAATGACTTCATCTTATATTTTATTGTGATGGGTAATGTGTGCATATGTGAAATTCTTGTGGGATTACCAGTTTACTTATAGGATTTGAACTAAGAATTAAAAATGGATATACTTGGCTTTAATTTTCATAAAAATATGATAATTTTTGGCAGGGCTCAACCTTGTTATTGGCTGTGTTTGCAACACCTTTTCTTGTCATGTGATGTTTCCTATGTTTTCCAGCATAAACATCATAACTTCAATATCATTTTCTATGTAGATTGGTTAGAAAAGATTTGAACGATGTCAAAATTATTTGGGAAATTTTCTATTAATGATTCTTCAATTTCATAAAATTACTTAAAGGGCAGCCTCTATAAAATGAGATTAGGAAAGGGACCTGTTATGTCTTTCTGGAACAACACATTATCAGGTTATTTCTGAGCAGTTTAACTGGAGCATGAATCAAACACGTTTACTCTCCACTAATGTTAACTTTTATAATATATACTTGAGTTTGGTGAATGATGATAAACGATAATTTTCAATAACAATATGGGATTTTGGGGTAAAAATATTCAAAGAAAGCCTGCAAATGATTATGAGGATGCTCTAAAAATTTTGTCAGTTGCTTATTTCATGGACAAACTGACCTTCCCAACAGCATTACAAATCGTGCATCCTGATATGGGTAGTTAGTTATCTTTACCACTAACTGTAATTTCTTAGGTAAATATAAAATATTATTAAAAGATCATTTAGAATGACAGTGTTCATTTACCTTGTTAGATCATCATTATATTTTGGCTTTCCATTTTGGGATTAACAAAATAATTACTCCAAATGTATTGCAAACATAGAATTCTTTCTTTTCCTTACTTCTTACTCAGTCAATCACTTTTATGATACTCCTGGAAGTAAGTCTCCTTTAGGGCTATGGATAAATCAAGCAGAGAATTGGCTCTGTCATTTAACTTGTAACAGTTCCCAATAGGTCATTCATCTATTTTATAAGGTGAATTTAAATGTCTTTCTCAATATCTGGTTCACTAAATAGTGAGGTTGTTTTAGGAGAAAAACTGTATTCTTATACTTAATCACTACATGGAGTTACTTAACTAATTTTTCTTGGCTATGAACTACAATTGAACCTTAAAAGTACATATACTAGTATTTCACAATCTTGAGCATATAAATTAATTTTAACAACTATGAAATAGTTGGATAATTATCATGGTCTAGGGCAGTGGTTCTCAACCTTCCTAGTGCCGTGACCCTTTAATACAGTTCCTCATGTTGTGGTGACTCCCAACCATACAATTATTTTCGTTGCTACTTCATAACTGTAATGTTGCTACTGCTATGAATCATAATGTAAATATCTGATATGCAGGATGTATTTAGGCGACCCCTGTGAAAGGGTCATTCAACCACTGCCAAAGGGGTCGCGGCCCACAGGTTGAGAACTGCTGGTCTAGAGGGAAACTTGTATAGGTAATTGCAATAATTTACTTACTAACTCTACTAGATCACAATTTAAAATATTTATTTAGAAAATGAGCAAACATTTTCCAAAATGTGAATGGATTGCCTTAAAAAGGGAAGTCATAATTAAAAAATAATATTTGTGATAAAACTTTAAATAAAGCAAACATTTGTCCAGTAGAAATAGAAATGCTCCTACAGCCAATCCCCATGTATAAATCTACATAAACATATTCACCTCTTATAACCATCTTGGTTAGCAGTGTTACTGCATGTATTCCAAAATTTATTCACATTTAAATGTATTTTTAAAAATACAACACCACAGAGGAGTCATTGGTCTCTACATAGTGTCTTGAAAATTGTTGTTTAAAGAAAGCTGACACGTTGTGCCTTTTCTGCCCATGTTCAAACCTCCATTCCATTCTTCCTCATGTTGTATTATAGTGTTTGTCATGGGTTTTCATTATTTATTGTAATCAACTTCCTATTTATTATATTCTAATTGGTTAAGTATCATTTGATCTTCATTGGTTAAATGTCATTTGGGTGAATTTAAGTGAAATCTGCACAGGTGTGGTTAAGCTAAAAGAGAATTTTATTAGACAGTTCCTAGGATATCACTTGAAATCCCAGGAACCTGGAAGAATCATGTCTAGAGAAGGTGAAAGGAGGGGAATAATCAGTTCTGATCAAGGTCTCAAGCACCAATGTGATTTATATGACCCAGAGTGGTTTATAGAACCCAATGTGATTGATAGGTCTCAACGTGGTTTATAGAACCAACGTGGTTTATAAAACCCAATCTTGAGTGTTTTGTTCTTCCCCTAAAGGGGTTGAAAAACCAAATAATAGGTGATTTTTTCACAATGTTAAAACTGATGATAGTTCTTTCACTAATACAGGCAATATTATAATCATAGATGTAATGAACATCTGAACAATACTGGATATATAATGTGTAAGACCCAGCTCAAAATAAAAATATGGGGTCTTTTGTTCAAATATTAGAAGAATATCAGGATGGTGACAACAGAGGATTAGCCAAAAATAGGGAACTTCCAAACACAGAGCCCTCTGTAATCATACTGGGTCTCATGCTTATGATATCAGCCCTGTGTTTGAGCTAACTGCCAAAGTTGCATAAATTATTTTTCATAAACCTTACTAAAAATGGAAAGGTAAATAATAGTGAATCTGAAATTTATGAGTGCATGTGTATCTTCAGTCATCCTTTCTTCCACAAAATTACTTTCTTACAAAAGTTTGAAATGCAGTTATATATAGGACAATTTTCCTAGCTTAAATAAAGTATACAGTGAAAAGCACATATGGTAAAAATAAAAATAGTTTTTATTATCTTTTGTTGTTGTTGTTAATCCTCACTTGAGGATATTTTTTTTCATTGCTCTTTAGCAAGAGTAGAAGGGAGGGAGGGAGGGAGAGAGAAAGAGAGAGAGATGGAGAGAGAGAGAGAGAGAGAGAGAGAGAGAGAGAGAGAGATATGTCTTCCACTGGTTGCCTCAAGCAAGTGCCCCAGTTGGAGGCAGAGTGAACTCACAACTCAGGTATGTGCTCTTGACCAGGAATCAACCCTTCAACCCTTTTGGTGTGCAAGACAATGCTCTAACCACTGAGAACACTGGCCAGGGCTTATTTAATTTTTGATTTAAAGTTTTGTGTTATATTTATTCCTAGGAGTATTTATCTCCCTATTTGAATTCACATGTCACTGTAAATCAATGTTGTCATTTGATAGTAAGGAAAGGAGCAATTTTATGGTTGGTTTAACAGATTAAAGGCTTAATAGTAAATTATTCAAGACATGTGAATGCTCTAATATTAGTAGGTAAATGTACCTGAGAAAACTTGTTTAGAAACCTATTTATGTTAGACATTATATCTTTAAATTTTACTGAATTAGATTTTATTTGTTGACAATCAAAGCTTTTCATTTTATTTTAAAGTATTACATATCCATAAATTAAAACATATTTATGTTAATCTAGAATATGCTTCTACTTATTAAAGACTGTTTTGGTACCATAACTCAACTAACATGCAGCTCTCCCCATTCAAAAAATCAGTAGCACAAATGTAAGGGAAGTTGCTAAATGATAAAGCAACGACCTGGAAACTGTCTAAAAGGAAATGATGTCTAGCAGATAAACACTTTTCCTAATTATCCAAATTTGGAGGTATATATATATGTGACTTTTTTTACATGCAATACTTTTTTAGGTGTACAGTGTTCTTTTTAATTGCCAAATTATCTTATTTGGATGATTTTCATTATAATGTCTTTGCCTCTTTTTTTTGCCTCCCAATGAATTATCTCCAAAATTCTTACTAAAAAGTGATGAAATATTAGAAAGCAATGAATAGAATACTATATACTTAACAAGTCACAATTTTAATCAAGCTTGAGGAAATTAAAAGTAGGCTATCTGAATTGTATAAGCAATATAAGTTGTGGCAGTTTCATGTCATTGTACAAAGCAGCTCCTGAAAGGCAAGCCAATTAATAAAACTTTGAAAAGCTCTATTTTTCTTTAGCTAATATAATTTTTTAATCAGTATCTAGATTTGGCTGCTCTCTGTGGAGATTACACATATGTTAGGAAAAGAAAATTTACAATGACAGCAGTCATATATACAAAGAAAGAATTATTTGTGAAAGTAATAACAGGCACGAAAGAATTCCCTACGTTGCACAGAACTGAAACACTGGTGCAAACATTTTAATAGAAAGGCTTCGTTCAGGTTTAATAACTTCTGGGCCCTGGAACCAAACATCCTATATTGACTTAAAAACATACCGTGTCACATACAACATTGTTTTTAGACAGAGCCAATCCATTGTCATCTGGTTTATTGTTGCCCCTTCATTTCCCAACCTCCCTTAAATATACATTCACCAAGACAGCGTACACTCCTCAGTATAGGATACAGTAAATTTCCTGACACACATTGAGGACACAAATCAAGACTGCTTTGTGTAAGTTCCTGTATATCAAGGTACTAAGGTCTTTCTTTAAAGAAAACACTGCAGGGTCCCAGCAAGGCTTATGGAACACTTTCCCAAAGATGTGTAGACTGTGTCTAGAGGATAAGTCTATGACCTACAAGGACACTGCCCACTAAATTTCGCCAAGCAGATCCCCAGTGTGGAAGCCCATGATGCCTGGTATTTATGTGAGAACGAATCATTATATGTGACATGAGAAGTTATGGGTTCATAGCACTGGGACACCACCAGGCTATTAAACAAGTGAATTCTGTGCTAGAACATTGTTGTCAGTGTTAATCAACATCTAAAACCGATTCCTGATGTTGCCGTTAGGTAACTACTTTTTTAATCCTTTAGTTCACACTGAATATTATTTGTCCTTTTCAAAAGTCAAAATTCTGTGCGCTACGATACAGCGTTGATATTTCAAAATAAGTTTATTTAATTAACATAGTCTATGGTCCTGGGAAGTATCTTTCCTTTCAAGATTAAATCTGATTTATCTGATTTGGAAATTTAAATTTAATTTAAAAAATTTAACCTCTAAAACTCCATTTTATGATTCCAGACACTGTACCTCCTCTGTCACCAGCTTAGTAGTTGTCGACACTTATATAGAATACTTAGGTATTTGACATCCATATGATGACAGTAAGCTGAGTGTTCAGAAATACTCCCCCATGTCATCTTTTTGAATGGGTGCAAAATGAAGCTTAAGGGGCTGTAGATTTGTGGTTAAGAGGAGCCTGGGCTTTGGAGATGAACTACCTGAGAGAAAATCTGAACTCCACCACCACAGTGGACAAGGAGAAGCAGAGTAATCTCAATTTCCTAATCCACAAAATAAACCTGTTGTGCAGCTCAAATGACATAAAGCTGAGACCAGCGTATTGTGAGTGCCCTGGGTTCCTGGGTAGGTCAGTTATTATTTCTACTCAGCCAATAGCATAGGTCACAATGCAGAGCTTGGTTTGAGCCCTTGCATTGAAGCACTAGGGTATGCTGTGTCTCTGTTGCTGCTGTCCACCACCGCACCCCTTTTAACTAAGCTGTGCCATGATTCCCAGCAGAATAATGTACCTCAACATATTTAAGGAGTACATTTCGGAGTGCAGAGTGGAGAAAGTGAAGAATTTTGTTGAAAAAGGTTATTTAATATAAAAATTAACCTTTTATGGTATGGTTAGTCTTTTATATATTCCACAGCACATGTATCACAATAGTAGGAACACAAGGACTGTGAGAGTTGAAAAACCAAAATGGGAACCTAGGAAAGGATTTGTTTAGGTCAAGTTTCAGGAAGCGGTAATAAGATTGTCTTGTGAATGGAGAAAGGCATATTTCCCTGTGAAAAGGAAGGGTCTGGGTTAAGTCTTTAGCATATGCTGGGAGGTGTGGGAAGGAAATTAAAAGAGAAGATCGTTTCTGGGGATTGGAGTTTTAGGGAAAGATAATTGCCCTATACTAACATGCAGATGAGAAAGATAATTGCTCAAGGAAGAAGCCAGCAGAAGACATATTCTAGGATAAAGGCAGTGATAGGAGGGGTTCTAGAACTGCCTTGAGAGTCAATTTTTCTTTATTAAACACGGACTACACCCTGGAAACTGTGTAGAGCTCACAGGCACCACCTCCTACCACTTTTGCTTCCAGACTGGTTCATGCTGTCATAATATTTTGCCTAGATTTTTGGAGTAGCTTCTAACTGTTCTCCCCGCTTCTGTTTTGGCTCACTATGCACCACAGCCAGAGTGACCTTGTACAACTTTCAGTTAAGTAATGTCCCTTCTGCCCTAACCAGTTTGGGTCAGTGGATAGAGCGTTGGCCGCTGCACATTCAAGGGTCCCAGGTTCGATTCCAGTCAATGGCATGTACCTTGGTTGCGGTCACATACCCAGTGGGGGGTGTGCAGGAGGCAGCTGATCGATGTTTCTCTCTCATTGATGTTTCTAACTCTCTGTCTCTATCCCTTCCTCTCTGTAAAAAATCAATAAAATATTAAAAAATAATGTCCCTTCTTTGCTCATAACTCTCCAGTAAACTGACATCTTACCTAAAGGTAAGTCTTTATAACGACCACTCCAATGTGTCTCCAGCTCCCATTGCCTTTCTCACTGCATCTCACTGCCTATACCAAACGCTCTGTCTGCCTGCTACGCTGGCCTCCTTGTTGCTCTAGAACAAGCAAGGCAGCCTGCTGAGACAGGCTTTTTAAATTTGCTTTCCCTGACCTATATTCTCTCTCCAATAACGTGCATGGTTTGTTCCCTTACCTCCTTCAAATCTGCCTAAATGACATCTTTTCAATGAGTTAATCCTTACTTATCCCATTTAAAATTGGAATCTTTGCACCCCCATGAGAGTGGGGACTCTTCAATCATTAATTTGTTAATTTAGGAAATTGATCACTTTTTTATCACTTATTATAGACAGAAATTGGGGATAAAATAGAAAAAGTCCCAGCCTTCATAGAGCGCATATCCTTAAGCATAGAGAGGAAGAGACCTGGAATTAATAAAAGTGTGTCTGTGTGTGTCTCTCTGTGTGTGTGTGCATGTAGAGGATAAGTGTTCAGAGGAGAAAGAAAATGGTGGGGCACTGGAAGTGCTAGAAGTGGAAGCAGAGGGTGTAATTTTACATAGTCAGCTGTATTTGAGCCAAGACGTCTATGTTAATATGCATGTGAGAAAAAACAATGAAGTGTTAAATAAACATATATATTTTTTACCATTGGATTAGCTTCCAGGCAGGTTTTGAAAGCTTTCAAAATTATCATTATCATTATCTATCTATCTATCTATCTATCTACCTATCATCTATCTATCTATTATCTATCTATCTATCTATCTATCTATCTATCTATCTCTGTATATTGAGGGGCAGTATAGAATAGTGTAAAACTAGTACAAAAGACTGGATTAAAATGTCAATTCTTACATTTACAAGGTGTGTGCCTTAATATACTTTACTTCATTTACTCATCTGAAATGGTAATATATACTGGATTTTTTAAATTTTTTTTTAATTTTGAAATAATTTTAGACTTACAGATAAGTCACAAAGATAATAGAGTTATTATATGTTTTATTCAGCTTTTTCTAATGCTCATATCTTACATAACCATTGTGTTTATCAAAAGTAAGAAATTAACATTGGTGCAATGATATTAACTACACATTTTATACAGATTTTACCAGTTTTCCACTATTGTACATGTTCTTACGCAATGTTTATCTAAGTTCCCAAACTGCGTTTAGTTTTCATGTTTCCTTAATTTCCTCCAATCTGTAACAATTCTTAAGTCTTTCTTTGTCTTTTATGTCTCTCTGAACTTATCAGGAAAAGTGTATTATAATTACATTTCATCTATAATCTATTATTGCAATAATGTTAACCTGTTATTCACTCATTCATTCATTCAACCATTGTATATGCAGAAAATATTTATTGAATTACTATAATGTGCTAACCATTGTTCTGGACATTAGGGATAAATCAGCAAACATCGCAGAAATAAAACCCCTACTCTAATGGAGTATATTTTCTAGTTGGGAAGATAAAATAAAGGATATATATATATATATATATATATATATATATATATATATATGGTATATCATATATGAATAAGTGATGTGAAGAAAAATTAAATAATGGAGTAATGGAAGAGAATAAGTGCTAAAGTGCGTAGATATTGCAAGTTCAAAGAGACTCTTCATAGAAGGTCTCAATGAAAAGGTGACACTGGAACAAACAACTAAAGAGCAAATACCTAAAAGCAGGAGCTGTGTGTACACAGGAAGGAAAATTGTATCAGGCATAGGGAATGGTAAATGCAAAGATTCTGAGGTGTAAGCATGGCTGGTATGTTTGGAAAACAAGTTGGCCAGTGTGGATATGAGTAAAGGGGAGTGTACTAGGGTGTAAAGAAAGTTGGATTAATATAACTTTGTAGGCCCTTGCAAATTTTTTGGGTTTTTCTTTGATTAAGATGGGAAGTCACTGGATGAGTCTGAGTCAGAGTAGTGGTATGATCTGATAGTAGGATTCTGGATACTTACTGTGTAGAGAATGGACTAAAGTTGGGCAAGGGTGGATATTAACAGAGCAGATAGAAGTCTACTGCAATAATCTAAGTAGGAATGATTGAGTGATCATAGTAGCAGTGTGGATGGTGAGAGTATTTGAATTTGGATAAATTTGGAGGTTGAAGACAATAGGATTTGCCACTGGATTAGATACTGGATTTAGGAGACAGAGCAAGGTCAAAATATTGAAGGACAGATAAAGAGCTTCACAGACAAGAAAATGCTAAAGGAGTTCATCACCACCAAACCAGTATTACAAGAAATGTTGAAGGGTATTCTTTAAGAAGAGGAAGAAGCCCTGGCCAGTTTGGCTCAGTGGATAGAGTGTCAGCCTACAGACTGAAGGTTCCCAGGTTCAATTCCAGCCAAGGACACATGTCTGGGTTGTGGGTTTGATCCCCAGTAGGAGGCATGCAAGAGGCAGCCAATTGATGATTCTCTCTCATCATTGATATTTCTATCTCTTTCTCCCTCTTCCTTCCTCTCTGAAATAAATAAAGAAATATATTTTTAAAAAAAAGAAGAGGAAGAAGAAGATTAAAATATAAATAATAAAATGGCAATAAACACACATCTATTAACAATTGAGTCTACAAATCAAAATAAATGAACAAAAAACCTAATGATGAACAAAACAGAAACAGAGAAATGGAAACATGGAACAGACTGATGAATTTCAGAGGGAAAAGGCGGGGGTGGGGGGGGTGGAGAAGAGATTAACCAAAGATCATATATGCATATATGCATTACCTATGGACACATACAATAGGGTGGTGAAGGCCTGGGGCAGGTAGGAACTGGATGAGGGGGCAAAAGGGGGGGGGCACATCTGTTATATTCTGAATAATAAAGATTTTTTTAAAAATCATCCCAAGATAGCTGACCTTAACAACTATAGAGATGGAGTTACTGTTAAAATGTGGAAAGTGGCAAGAGTAGTGCTTTGCATATAAGGGGTGGAGATTAGTATTGATTTTAAACAGGATAAGTTTAATATAAATATTACATATACATGGGCTGAACATGTAAATCCCTGAATATTTAGTAAGAACAGATACAAACGTGAGTATAGAAATGAGCTAAAGCTATAGGGAGAAATGAGGTTAAAAGAGAACTTTTTTCGGCCTGCGGACTGAAGGGTCCCAGGTTCGGTTCTGGTCGGGGGCATGTACCTTGGTTGTGGGCACATCCCCAGTAGGGGGTGTGCAGGAGGCAGCTAATTGATGTTTTTCTCTCATCAGTGTTTCTAACTCTCTGTCCCTCTCCCTTCCTCTCTGTAAAAAAAATTAATAAAATATATTTAAAAGAGAGAGAGAGAACTTTTTAAAAACAAACTAGAGCCATGGCTGGTGTTTCTCAGTGGTTAGAGAGTCAGCCCTGGACCAAAGGGTCACCGGTTTGATTCCTCACACTTGCCAAGGGCACTTACCTGGGTTGTGGGTTCCTCCCCACCCTATCCCAACCCCCATCAGGATGGTGAGGAAGGCAATCGGTAGATGTTTCTCTCTCACATGGATGTTGCTCTCTCTTTCTTCCCTCTCTCTTCCCCCCTTCCACTCTCTCTGAAAAATAATGAAAAAAAAAA
>PVJC01043611.1:0-14466 GCA_004026665.1 Murina feae
GGGGGGAGGCGCGAGGAGGGGAGGGGAGGGCTTGGGTTGGCCCACGCTAAGCGCAGTCCCGCTCTTGGAGGTACCAGCCCCACTGGGGGCGCCAGCCCTGCTCTCAGGCATGGCTGGGAGGCAGCTCTGTGGGGAGCCCCTACTCGAGCAGGTACAGCTTTGGGAAGGGAAGCAGGAGGGTTCCGCCCTCTCAGTCACCAGAGGAAGCTCAAACCCAAGAGCTAATTCCGAGATTATCAAAATCAACTCATATCGCATGGCCTCCGCCGAGCCAGCCAGCGATCCCTCAGGGATAAAATCAGCCGAGGAGGTAGTAGGGTGTCTGCCGGCTGCCCATGAAGTGGGCGCAATTCTCAAATTCACCCCCTGGCTGAGCCGGAGCCCCACGGTGAAGCCCAGCTAGGGGATCTGGGGCTGTGTGGAGCCACCCCCAACACTGAAATGGGCCTCGTTACTGAGAGCCGTCAGGTCTAATCAATCTGCCGCTGAATGTGAAGCTCGGAGACCAGCCTGTCTGAGTTCCCTGAATCCCCGGTGAGCGCGGCTCCCCAAAACACTTTCTGAGTTCACTCCTCTGTTTTCTGGTCCTGGTCATGTGAGGCACAGCACGCTCACCAGGACGTGTTCCTGCAGAGCCTCAGCTTCGTGAAGCCCTGCTGGGCGTGGAGGGGCAGCCGATGTGTCTCTCCCATCCATGTTCCTATCCTCTCCCTTCCTCTCTAAAGTCAATCCTATATAATAAAGAGGGAATATGCAAATTGACCATCACTCCGGTCAATTTGCACCCACAGCTGAGGCTAAGTTTCCATAACGAGCCTTAAGGAGCAATCAGCAGGGACCTGAGGCTGAGTGCCCGCCCACCTCCTGCATGGGGCTTGACAGGGGACCTCAGGCTGCTCCCCCTGCCCTGGCACCAGGCCAGAGGAACTCAGGCTGCACCCTCTTCCCTGGCCCCAGGCCAGGGGACCTCAGGCTGTGCCCCCTGCCCCGGCACCAGGCTGGGGGATCACAGGCCACTCCCTCCGCCCAGCAGGTCTTGATGGGGGACCTCAGGCCATGCCCCCCTGCCCTGGCACCCAGGGGACTTGAGGCTGCACCCCCCACCTGGCAGGGCTTGACAGGGTGGGACCAGCCAGGTCTGGATCTAGCCCAGTGAAGGGGGGCCGTCCAGGTTTGGGTCTCGAGCAATTTTGAGGTGCACGTGGGTGGTTGAAGACTTGACTCTGGGTTCCATGGTGCACCCCAGACTCTGACAGGAGGAAGATTTTCATATATGTTTTACTAATTTTCTTTAATCTCTGACACTTCTATTATAGAGAAAGGGCAAATAGCAATATTAAAATATTTCCTTTAATTCTCTTTTAATGTGCACGAATTTTGTGCACTGGGCCACTAGTAAAAATATATTAAAGAAAGAAAGGAGCCACGGTCTGAGCCTCTGGCCGGGAGGATGGGTGCGGCTGCTCCCAGGAAGCAGCAGGGACTGGCACCCCGTGTAGCCTGGTTTCTTGTCCCTGCTCCGCTGGCGGGCCCAGGTGCAGGCAGAGTGGCTCAGAGCCAGGAACGGGGCCAGGACAGGTGATGGGAGGAGGCCAGTTCCATGCCAGCGCGGCTCTAGTCAGCGCAGAAGAGCCGCCAGAAGTTTCTGAGCAGGAAACCGTGTGATCCGACGTGTGTTGGGGAGAGGTCACCGGAAGGTCGTGTGATGCGAGGGTGGAGGAGGCTTGGGTGGGCGAGCCTGCCGACAGAGAATGCTGGAAGGTTTTGAAGGTCGAGAGGCAGGGACAGCGAGGACGGAGGGAGGCAGAGGCCTCGGGCCTGTGAAGTAGGACTCACAGGCCCCGGTGATTCTCATTTCGATCAGGGGTGCTCAGTGGACAGAGGGATCATTTCCTTTAAAATAGGGAGGACAGACTCAGGGCCGTGAAGGACAGACTGGCTGCCAGAGAGGAGGCCGAGCTGGGGCCAGGGGCTTGAGAAGTCCGGTAAGCAGCTACGGAGCAGTCGCAGGGTAAAGGGCAGCGCGGGGAACACGGCCAATAGCCTTGTGTCGGGGGCTTCATCGCAGGAGCGCTCTGAGTTATGTCATCGTCTCACACCACGCTGAGCACTGGAACTGACGCAAACGATACGGAACGTCAGCTGTGACTGAAGTGTCCAACAGGAGGCGAGGGGGTCCCGGCGTGGGGGGAAGAACACGTCTGGGCCATGCTAAGAAGCACAGACACACGTCGGACGTGGATCGCAAACTGAAGAACCACCAGCCCTTCGCCACGACCGACCGATGAAGGCGCGTGCTGTGCGGTCCGTCACCCGGGCCTCGGCCTCCCCACGAGCTCGGGGCCCTCCTGACCCTCCACGTTTGCCCCTGCAGAGCCCGCGAAGCAGGGACCGGTGCTGACCTCCCGCGAGGAACCCCTTCCGAGTCCGTGAGAAGCAGGTGGGTGCCCTCTCGCTCCGTGCTGACCACGTGCAGTCCCTCGGGCCTCAGCCGCTCGGCCTCCACCCGCCGGGCGGGCTCAGAGGTCAAGTCCGGTCCACATTCGGTTCCCCGTTGGCCCCAAAAGAGCCGCTTCCCACCTGAGCCCACGGAAGGATTTCGCACAGACTTAAGCCCCATGAAAGTCGCTTCCCACCTGACTCGGGCGGTTTCCTGGTGGCCTGGGTTGTCCCGTGAAATCCCTGGAACCCGGGGTACAGGGGCCAACGGGAACCCTTCAAAGATGCTGCCTGAGCAGCCACCAGGGGACCCCGTGCAAAGTCCATGGGGGGGGGGAGCATGATTTGTTGGGGAACCCGTGGGAAGGAAATTAGGGCAGGAAGGAAGGAAATGGGGGTGGGGTGGGGCTTGTGTTTCTTCTTAAAGCCTCCCTCCTCTCTCCATCCCACCCATGAGCTACTACTATTTTCTTTTTTTAATTTTTAAAATATGTTTTATTGATTTCAGAGAGGAAGGGAGAGGGAGAGAGAGAGAGAAACATCAGTGATGAGGGAGAATCATTGGTTGGCTGCCGCCTGCACGCCCCCTACTGGGGGGTTAAGCCCGCAACCCAGGCATGTGCCCTTGACTGGAATCGAACCCAGGACCCTTCATTCCACAGGATGAAGCTCTATCCACTGAGCAACACCAGCTGGGCCTCCTTACGTTTTTGTTGTGATTCTCACGCAGTGGGGTTTCTGCCCTGGCTCTGAACCCGTCATTTTCCCCAATAAAGTGCTGTGCCCGGGCCCAGGCCCGGGAGTTTGTGGAGCCCGTGCGCACTTTTTTTTTTTTCCTGAGGAAGGCCCAGTGGTGTGTGCATTTAGAAATTAAATCAGTTCCTCTATACTAAGTACAACAGATTATTCAAATGGTGATGGACAGCTGCAGACAGCACCCAAGGAGCCTTGAGCTAAGTAAGGGAGTGGCCACCATTTCGACTTTAGGCTCCATGTGGCTCAGGAGGTTCCTCCTGAGGGAGGCCCGTTCTCAGCTGCCTGCTCCTGCTGCTGCTGCGGGCGGGGTTACGGGGTCAGCCAAGCAGGGGCCGGACAGATCCTGGTTCTCGGGCTCACTCTCCACTGTGTGGGCTTTGCCGGTCAGCCTTGCTGGTAGGCGTGGCCCTCGGGGGCTTCTTGGTGGACTCCTGGGCTCACTGAGGATGTTTCTCCTCGACTGTTTTGCAATCGTGTGATGCAGTGATGCCGTGAGAGGAGACCTGCTGGGGCAGTAGACTCTCTGGACTTCCTGGGTAAGGCCCTGGTCGGCTTCTCCAGGGATAACACCTCCTCCTCAGACGCAGGCAGGGCCCCTTGATCAGACGGAGGCGATCGATCTGAGCAGCCGGGCCCTGAGAGGTCCAGGTCCCTGATGGGGGTCACAGTGACGGTGTGGTTGGGCTCTGTTCGTCGGCCTCTCCAGCGCCTCCTCTCGCTCTGCCAGGTGCTCTTGGTAGCGCTCCTCCTGGAGCTGCTTCTGCTCCTCCTTGAGCCACTGCTTCATCTCCTCTATGGCTGCCTTCTTCCACTCCACCTCCCGCCGTGGAAGCCTGTCAGGTACTCCCGCCACTTCTCCTCCTCGAAGCTGAGAACGAGCCTCGACTTCTTGTTGCGGCCATAACTGTGAGGCCTGGCGGTGCGGCTCCCACTCCCCTAATGCCCCACGCGCACTTTTAAGGCATCATCTCCTGGTGTCTTCTGTTCAGGACACGTGAAAGCGGAAGAACGTTCAGGATAAACTGAGACTGACTCATTGGCCCACGTGTGCACCCCCAGCATGACAGGACGGGTGGAGCAGGCCGCCCAGCGTGGCCTGTGCTCGGGGGACTCAGCCCCCACTTTTCTTCTCCTGAAATTCCTGTTTTTGTGTTAAGTAGAGTTGGTATACAATGTCATATCCGCTTCAGATGTACAATATGGTGGTTCAGCACTCCCATACCTTACCCCGTGGTCACCCCTGATTCTAGGACTCACCTGTCACCGTGCGAATCTATGGCAATGTTGCCGACTCTGTTCCTCTTCGCCTTTTTCACCTTTTAACCCATTCCCCACGTCCCTCCCCTCTGGCAACCATCCGTTGAATCTCTGTTTCTCTGCCTGGTTTTGTTTTGTTTACTTGTTTTGTTTTTTGTGGATTCCACGTATCAGTCAAACCATATGGAGTTTGTCTTTGTTTCTGCACAGAGAAGACCGTCAACAAAACAAAAAGACAAGCTACTGAATCGGGCGATATATCCCACCAATGATACATATAAGAAGGGGATGAAATCCAAAGTACATGCGGAACTCATACAACTCTAATCAAAAAATAAGCCATCCAATCAAAAACGGGCAGAGGAAACATTTCTCTGAGAAAGACACACAGACAGCGAACAGACGTTTAGGAAGATGCTCCATTGTCACTGAGCATCAGAGGAACGAGCATCAAAACCACAAGGAGCTGTCGCCTCCCGCCTGTCAGAGTGGCTGCCATCAAGGGCGCCCTCCTGCCCTGCCGGTGGGGAGCAGAGCAGCCGCCGCTGGGGAGACTGCAGGAAGCAGCCCTGGTGCCCACGGGCAGGAGGGTGGATAGACGGGGTGCGTCTGGATGATGGACTGATGCGCGGCGAGAACAAGTGTTGCAGGTGAGGCGACGTGGGTGGCCCTCAGGGTCCTGTGCTGTGGGAAGGGAGTCCAGCTGGACCAGGAGCTGGACACGGGCGGGGGGTGGGGATGGCGACAGGCCGAGGGCGCAGTGCACGCACAGCTGCTGCGTGCGGCAGTTTCCGTCTGAGCTGACTGCCATCCAGGGTCCTGCTCACAGCCCTGCCTTGGGGACGACTGAAACCTCTGGGCAGGTGGGACTTTGCACGGGGTGTGTGCAGGGGAGGCCGAGGCCGCGGGCTGGTCATGCTGTTTTTCTAGCTGGCACGTCTCCAGCCCTAATCGTCTCGAAGCTTCCACACAGCAGAAGTACCGTCAGGATCCAGGCGCTATGTTCCCTTCTGCTGGGAGTGCTTTTTAAATAAATCTCTACTGTTGGAAGTATTACATGTCCCCTTTTCCCCCTTGACCCCTCCAGCCCACTCCACCCCCACCCCAGGCCCTTACCGCCCCACTGTCTGTGTCCATGGCCATGCATATATGCACACGAGGTCTTCAGGCGATTGCCTCCCACCCCCACCCCCGCCTTCCCTCCGAGATTCCGCACTCTGTTCCATGCCTCCGTGCCTCCTGATCCACTCCGCTCATCAGTTCATTTTGTTCATTAGAGTCCACACATGAGTGATACTTGTCTTCTCTGACTGCTTATTTCACTCAGCATCATGCCCTCCAGGCCCCTCCATGTGTCTCACAGGGTCAGAGACCCTTCTTTTTACAGATGCCTAGGATTCCATGGTGTAATGTCCCACAGTTTTCTAATCCATTCATCTGCTGATGGGCACGTGGGCTATTTCCAGATCTTAGCTATGGTGAATTGTGCTGCTGTGAACATAGGGGTGCATATATCTTTTCTGATTGGTGTTTCTGGTTTCTTGGGATATATTCCTAGAAGTGGGATCACTGGGTCAAATGGCATTTCCATTTTTAGTTTTTTGAGGAAACGCCATCCTGTTCTCCACAGTGGCTGCACCAGTCTGCATTCTCACCAGCAGTGCAGAGGGTTCCTTTCTAGCAACCTCCCAGCACTGGGTGTTGGTGTGTTGATGGCAGTCATGGCCACTCATTCTGGGCCCCTGAACCAACCGATTCCATTCTGAAGAAGCAGGGCTGATCCCTCCAGCCCCCCACTCGGCAGGCCAGCCCTCAGGACGTTCTACTGCAGGAGCCCTAACCTTCTCTCCCGCCAGAACACACTGAGAAGCGACCAGTCAGGCTCCCAGAGCCAGCAGGTCCCGCAGTCGTGCTGCCTATGGTGAGGCCTGTGCCCCATATCACTGCGGGAGGAGGGGGCCTGAGGTCTGGGCAATTCTCAGACCTGGTCTCCCTCGGAAGAAGGAACGTTTGGTCGTTTTATTCAGCTTAACCGACCGGCTGGAGTCTCCGTTAGCCCCTCTGCTAGTGTGCGACCCCACTCTCCTCCCCACCAGCAGGCCCCTGGCTGGGGACAGTGTCCAGTTTGCAGTGGACTTGGCCACAGCATCACTGAACCGGGAAACAGCGCTCGCCGGGACGAAGACTGTTGTTCCCTCAACACAGATGCGTTTACTGTCATTTCCAGAAGGCCTCTTCCAAGGGCCTGGTGACCAAACCCCAGGGAGACAGCCGCCCCGCCTCCACGCCGGATAAGAGCAGGCAGCATTTTCAAGATTTCTGCACTCACCCTTTAACCCGAAAAACGATTATAAATAGACGGCGAGGCCTGGGATTTCCAGAGTGAAGAGCTGCTATAAATAGTCCGAGCATTTTCCCATGTCGTGCTTCTGCGGGATCATCCCACGCCTTTCTTGGATAACCTCTGGGAATACAGGGCAGTCACATTCAGAATTTTATGGGCCAGTCGAACGAAACTCTTAATGAACCGAGGTCCTCAGTAACAGCCTGAACATGAAAGGATCTTGCAGATTAATTACCGGCTCTGAGAAACAGACTCTTAAATGAGGCTTTTAATATCTGCATTTATTTGCTGTCACTACTGGGAGTTTTCTTTGAAAAGCTACAGCAAATTAAGTCAAAACCTGGATTCCTCACTACAGAGTGGTTCATTTAACTGAAATGTATTCTATTTTCTATTCTATTTAGTTGGATGGGGAGCTCTGGTGTCTATAAAATGAAAAAGCAAAGAAAGAAAAACCTTTCACCTTTCCTGACACAGGAACATCCAGAAAAGCTGGGAGTTTCCTTCTGGTGTCCAGGCTGCTCACCTTTCTTCAAGAAATTCATCCCGCCCTGTAAACAGATTGTAGGTCTCTGAGCTCTCTGAGCGCGAATTCATCCCCAGGGTGCCGGAGGGGCCAGGGAGGCAGTTAGAGCTAAGCCAGCAGGAGCCCAGGGCCCCTCTCTGCAGAGGGGACGTCTGCCTTCTAGCGTCCTCTGCTGGCGGCTATTTTCGACCAGAAAGAGGAAAATTAGGCCAGGAAATGGCAAGGACATTGAACAAAGAAGGAACAGCTATGAGAGCAGGTAATGTGAGTAAAACGCATGTCCCTGTTTTATACATTGGTAAAATAAATAAATAAATAAATAAATAAATAGATAGATAGATAAATAATAAGGAATGACAGGCCATGAAATATTTTTTAAATTGTTTACAAAAATTAATAGACATTGTTAGCAGTTTTAGATCTACAGAAAATATTGAGCCAAAGGTAGTTTTCATATATCCCCTCCCCAGCCACCCATTTCCCTGTTTTAACATCTTACGTTAGTGTACATTTGTTACAATTGTTGATGGGCCAATGTTAACACACTCTTATTAACGGAAGTCCATAGTTACCCTCTTTGGGTTAGGGTTTGTCATACATACATTACTGATTTCGGAGAGGAAGGCAGAGGGAGAGAACTCAGTTTCTTTAATAAAAATAGAACGATTTAGCTCCTGTGTTCCCTTGAGCGAGATTTGGTAGCTCATGTCTTTGAAATAACTGGTCTGCATAACCTAGTTGTTAAATTTACGAGGGTAGAATCTTGTTCTTCTCCTGTTCGTGGGATCAGCATTGGGGCTTGTTCACTCATTTCCAATCCTGGCAGTTTGTGCATTCTCTCGAGTTCTTATTGGTCAGTCAGGTTAGTTTATTAATCATATTGATCTTTTCAAATAAGTGGTTTGGGTTCAAGTTCCTCTGTTGTCTCCTGCTCTTTCCTTGATGTTCGTCCTGCTCTGAGTTTGATTCACTCTTCTTTTTCCAGGTGCTTACAGCGCACAAATCTGCTACATTGCATTTTCATTTTTATCTAGTTATCATTGGCCTAGAAATGTCCTCTTTGCCCCTTTGGCTATTTAGAAGTACATTGTGCCCGGACAGTGTGTCTCAGTGGCTAGGCTTCAACCTACAAGCCAGGAGGCCATGGTTCAATTCCTGGTCAGGGCACATCCCTGGGTCACGGGCTCAATCCTGGTAGGGGGCATGCAGGAGGCAGCCGATCGATGATTCTCATCATTGATGTTTTTATGTCTCTCTCCCTCTCCCTTCCTCTCTGAAATCAATAAGAATATATTTTTTTAAAGTACATATTTACAGATTTTTTTTCAAATATTTTGGTGTTATTGATTTTCTAGTTTGATTTATTGTGATCAGTGGAAACACCTGGAATCATTTTTATTTATGCTTTTAAATGTACAAGGGTATGTTACATGATCCAGAAAATGGTCTATTTTGGTGACTGTTCCTGGCTGGGCACTTGAAAATAACGTGTGTTCAACTGTTTTTGGCCAAGGAGTCTGTAGGTCTCAGTTAGCTTGAGTTGATTGGGATGTTTTCAGCTCTCACACATCCTTGCTGATTTTTTCTCTGCCTGTCCTGTCAGTTACCAAGAGCGGTCTTGAGGTCTTTAAGAGCACTTGATGATCTGCCTCTTAAATTCTCTCAGATTTTTAAAGCTTTTCGTGCTTAATGTGGCAAAATACATGCATCATAAAATGTATCATTTATCCAGGGGTCCTCAAACTTTTTAAACAGGGGCCAGTTCACTGTCCCTCAGACCGTTGGAGGGCCGGACTGTAGTTTAAAAAAAAAAACAACTTATGAACAAATTCCTGGCACACTGCACATACCTTATTTTAAGCAGGACAGGCAGTGGCGGCAAAAACACCCAGCATGTGGCCCGCGGGCCGTAGTTTGAGGACGCCTGATACACACTTGCAGGTATGCAACTCAGTGACATTAAGTGCATTCCCAGTGTTATCCACCCTCACCCCGCCACCATCTCCAGGACTCTTCTGCCATCCCCAGCAGAACCCCACAGCCACCAGCAGGCCCCTCCCCTGCGCCCTGCGACCTCTGTCCCACTTTCTACATAATGGCCTATTCTGGCTCCTCGCATTCATGGAATCATGAAATGTCTGTCACTCTGTGTCTGGCTAATTTCACTCCCCGTACTATTTTCCAGGCCTGTTGAGTTTTGTGGCGAATTCTCGCTCTTCGGGAGGAATGCTATTTCAGTGCATGTAGAGGCTGCCTGTTCAACAGTCTCTTCGCCCGTCCCTGATAATCGGGCTCCTGCCACCAGACGTCTCTAGGCGCTGGTGAGTGACACTGCTGTGGGCATTGGCGAACAAGTATTTGTTTGACTTCCTACTTTCAAATCTTTAAACTGTATGGTGATTTGATTTTAGTTTCTGAGGAACCACCAAGCCGTGTGCACAGCGACTGCAGTTCACCTTCCCAGTGGCCACATAGAGGCTCTACTGTCTCCACAGCCTCTCCTCCTCTTGTTCTCTTCTGTTGCTCTTTTAATAGTCATCCTACTGGGTGTGAGGCGGCATCTCCTTGTGGTTTTGATGTGCAGGTCCCTACTGAGAGGTGACCTTTGGCATTTTGCAGGAGCTCTCTGGAGAAACATCGAGGTGGGTCTTTTGCCCGTTTTTGAACTGGGTTGGGCTTTTTGTTGAGGGGCAGGAGCTCGCTGTGTCCTGGATAGTAACCCTTTATCAGGTGCATAACTTGCCAGTATCTTCGGTGCTGGGCTGCCCCTCCCTCCCTCGATAGTCTCCTTGTTGCACGGACCTTCACCGTTTGATGACATTCGGTCCAGTTTGTTGTTTTTTCTTGTGTTGCCTGTGCATTTGGTGTCACTGCTAACTCCAATGTCGTGACGACTCCCCTCTGTTTTCTTGTCAGAGTTTTATCATTTTAGCTCTTAAGTGTAGATATTTGAACTATTTTGCACTATTTTTTTTTTTTAATTTTTGTATATTGTGTAAGAGAAGGGCTTGGTTTCATTCTTTTGCTAGTGAGTATCCAGTTTTCCTGGCACCAGTCATGGGAGACGACTGGCTTTTCCCCATTGATGGTCTTGGTGCCTTTGTCAAAAGATGACCAATCAGGCACCAGCAATTTATTTCTGGGCTGTCTATTCCATGCCATTGGTCTGTGCGTCTGTCCTTCGTTACTGTAGCTTTGCAATCAGGAAATGTATGTCCTCCAACTTTGTTCTTAAGGTTATTTTTGTTATTCAGGGTCCCTTCAGATCTCATATGGATTTTAGGATGGACTTTTCTATTTCTGTAAAACAAAAATAACAAACAAAACAGCCCCGTTGTATATGGAGAGGGATTGCATGCCATCTGTAGGTCGCTTGGGCAGCACTGGCAAGTTGCAATAGTAAGTCTTCCAAACCATGAACATGGGCCATCTCCCATTTGTTCCTTTAATTTCTGGCAATGACAAGTCCTTTGTCTCCTTGGCTAATTTCATTCCTAAGATCTGTTGTTGTTGTTGTTGTTGTTTTAATGCATTTTTATTGATTTCAGAGAGGAAGAGAGAAATATCAGTGATGAGAGAGAATCATTGATCGGCTGCCTCCTTACACCCGACACTGGGGATCAACCTGCAACCTGGGCACGTGCCCTTGACTGGGGATTGAACCACGACTTCATGGTTCATAGGTCAATGCTCAACCACTGAGCCACACCAGCTGGGCTGTTTTTTTATTCATAAATGAAATTGTTTAAATTTCCTCTTTGGACCATCCTGGCTAATGAACAGAAACCCATGCTGAGCTGGTATCCTGCAACCTTGCTCTGTTGTTTATTGCTCTGATGTCGGTTGTTGACTTTTTGTGTAATTCTGTCAGCATTTCCTTCACATGTTCTGATGCTGTCATAAGGGGAAAGAATTCGTTATGTCTTCTGGGTGTATTTTGTTTTTATTTGTGTTAATCTTCCTTCCTCTGAAACCTGCTTTAATGTTACTATGACCACCCCAGCTTTCTGAGGGTTAGTGTTTGCATATTACAGTTCCCCTAGTTTTCTAAGCTATCACTCTACTTAAGGGATCTCTTGTTGCCGTCTCAGAGGGCTTCTGCAACACGGTGTTGTCCTGTGTCGCGTGGCCAGGCCACGGGTGAGTCAGGAGATAAAAACACTCGTGGACACTGGCTGCGCTGGCCATTACCATGCTTTTATCTCCCTCCCCTCTGGCTTGCTGTCACTTACAGTTTAATCTTCAGGTGGCTACTCTTGTGTTCTCTTTAGAGATACTCATCAGTGAGAGAGAGAGGCGCTAACAAGTGTTTAGTGAATAAAAAAGTCGGTTTGCCCAGTCTCCTTCTCGGCCCGCAAGCTGCCGAGGGTAAGACCCGTCTCCCTTCTCCAGTGGTGTCCCTGGTGCCTGGTCCAGGCGGTGCATGGTAAGGTCAAATATTTGTTAAATGAGATACTGGACAACGAAGAATGAATGAGAAAATACTGAGTAAAACAAAAAAAGGATTTAACATAAAATATATGTAGGGAGTCTGAACATGAGAGTGTTGTAAGAATAATACATCTTTTGCTGAAAACATGAGATTAATGGTGAAAACGCTGTGGACACACCAGGGCTCTGAAAGATTTAAGGGGAATGGTTTGGCGGAGTAACATTAACTAATAAATACAGCTCTTGGCAGAGAGGACAAATCTGGGAGTGATATACGATTCGTTGAACAATAGAAACTGGCATGGATATCCAAAAGAGAAAAAACAATCATTTTTCTTTAAAATCTGGACTTTAAGTTTTGATAAGAAAAGCTGTACTAGCCAGCCGGCATAGCCCAGTGGTTGAGCACTGACCTCTGAACCAGGAGGTCACAGTTCAATTCCTGGTCAGGGCACATGCCCCGGTTGCAGGCTCGATCTCCGATCTCCCGTATGGGGTTTGCAGGAAGCAGCCAATCAGTGATTCTCTCTCATCACTGATGTTTCTCTCTCTCTCCCCCTCCCTCTCCCTTCCTCTCTGAAACCAATAACAATATGTTAAAAAAAAAAAGCTGCACTAGAGGGTGGGAGAGGAAGTGGACGGCAGGACGAGGCTTGTCCTCTCTCTGAACAGCACCTCAGAGGAGACCTGGGAGGTGGAAGCACCCAGTGAGGCATCAGAGAGACACAGGCGCCAGAGAAAAACAGGGCACAGGCCAAGTGACACGTGTCCAGGGTCATTGGTGCCCAGGGAGGGAGTGACGTTGCACAGGACGCTGCCGACACCCTTGGCAGTTGGTGAGGGGAACCCCGCGGGTTCTCCAGTGGACAGAGCGCTGACGGATGCTCAGGCACCAGGTGGCAGCTCATCCAGACGGTCTGACTGCCATGTTGGTGTCCTCTTGACAGGAATGCGGGAAGTGCGGGAAGGACATTTGCACAGCAGGTGCCTTTCAGCAGAGGAAGGTCAGTGTCCGAAGGACGTGGGCGAGAAGAGTGCAGATTGGAGCAGGGGTGCAGGTGAACCCAACAGTCGCACTTCAGAAAGTATGAAGCCATTGTGTAGAAAACACTTTTGAAAAATAATTTTAATACTTTTCAATATTTGCTTTAAAGCACGAGAGGCCCCCAAAAGAAAACAAAATAAAGCATGGAAGGCCATAAACACGGAATATAACATCCGTCACCATTTCTAGCAAATGTGTGATTGGATTACAGGCGTAAGAGTAGATAGTGAGGGGGGCAACGAGGGAGGGGAGCGCTGGTGACATGAGCCACAGACTGAGACCCGCCCCTGAGGGAAGCTGAGAAGCTTTCACACCCTCGTGGCCTAAGCATGTACTTTGTAAACCAGTAAGTTAGCTTGATATCAAGTCTTTCAATGTGACGCTCATCCTGCTGGATGAACTACCATAACACTGAAGTGAAGTGCAGACGGAATCAGCGTGCTCACCACACCATCTGCTTTATCTGCCAAGTGGGGCAAGCACATGAAGCTACATTTAAACTGCATAAGAATATCACTGATTTTTACCAAATACTAGTGGCCCCGTGCACGAAATTCATGCGGGGGCAGTTGTGGGGAGCGTCCCTCAGCTTGGCCTGCACCCTCTCCGACCTGGGACCTCTAGGGAAACGGTCTGGCGGAGTAAAATTAATAAATACAGCCACTGGCAGTCGGACATCCCTCTCACAATCCGGGACTGCTGGCTCCTAACTGCTCGCCTGCCTGGTTGCCCCTAACCTAATCACCGCACCTGGGACCCAGGCTCCCCTTCTTCTGGCTGGCCACAGACACACGGGACCCGGGCTGGCTTTGCCTGGGCCGTCTACAGCTGCAGTGGATAGTGGGCAGGTGGCTTCGCCCAGGCCACAGGCACTGGTGCACAGGACCGCAGAGCAGGCAGCTTCTGCATCTCTCGGGCCACAGCCAGCTGCAGGCACTGGTGCCGGGGACCGCTGGCAGGTGGATACCCCCGGGCCCAGTTTTGTCAGGAAGGACGTGCAGATGGTCGTCCAGAAGATGACTGGTCTAATTAGCATATTACCCTTTTATTAGTATAGACTAGGGGCCTGGTGCATGAAATTCGTGCACGGGGGCGGGGGGGGCGGTCCCTCAGCCCGACCTGCACTCTCTCCAATATGGAGTTCTTGGGGACTCTCACAATCTAGGACTCTGGTTCTTAACTGCTAACCTGCCTGCCTGCCCTAACCACTCTGCCTGCCCACCTGCCTGATCCCCCTAACTGCCCTCCCCCGCCAGCCTGATCACCCCTATTAACTTTCTTTTTTAATCTTATCCCCTTCACACACAATTGTATTTGACTTCCCTATTGGCTTCTTCCACTCACACAATTTTTCTCCTTTATGTAGCACTTTTCCTACTGACTCATCATTTATAAACTTTTCTTTCCTCCTTATTTCCTACTTCTGTTCCATCATCATTCTTCCCATTTTTCTACTACCCTCTTTCCCTTCCCACATTCCTTCTTTCTTTTATCTTTACCCCTGCTCACGCTCCCCTTTTCCTTCCTTCCCACCTTAATTTTTTTCTTCACTTCCTCCCTCTGACCTGCTTTGCTCCCTCCCCCATTCCTTCCAAGGCTGCTCCCCACCCCTCAGCTGAGGCCTTGGAATGGACCCATCCCTTAGGCCTCTGCCGCCTGGGAATCCAT
>PVJC01043612.1:0-14450 GCA_004026665.1 Murina feae
GGTCTGTGAGAGCTCCCTTCAGATCAGGGCAACGAGGTGGGAAGTGAACAGGGGGAAGACCTCTCGACGTGACTGAGTGAGTCCTCGCTGAAGGCGGGAATGTGTGATGTCCCCACGCACGGCGTGCCCTGGGCTTGGTCAGGTCTGCACCGCCTGCGTGGGACCCAGAGCAGGGTCGGAAACATGTGCCCCACACTAGAGAAGAGGAGCTAAGGGGCATGATTTGAAAACAAGTCGTTGACTCCCCGGTTCTACCGCTTGAAAACTTTTGGGGGGATGGCCATTCCACACAGCCTCGTGCAACCAGGAACCCCAAGCAGAGTTTCTAAGAGTGATTCCCCCACCCGCTCAGGAGAGGGAGGGTTGTTCTGATCTCTGAGTGCTGTGTCCTGTCTGTGGAGGCAGAGGGACCCCCTCAGGTCACGCTGCTCCTGGGGCGGGGAGGGAGCGGAGAGGGGACAGTGCCAGAAGCTCAGCGAGGTCATCAGCCTCTGAGACCCGCCCCGACTTCCATCAGTTCTGCTGCCTCTGGGGCCCTGTGGCTTTTTCTCTGTGACCAGGGGAATCGGGAATGGCCTGCAAAGCTTTGGGCAGGAGAAAGCAGAGGGGCAAAGCCGGCTTGGCTTGGGGGAAGCATGAGCGCCTGAAAGCTTAGACAATGCCTTTGTCTGCAAGCCCACAGGTTGCCCTCCTGTGGGGTCTTCGGTGCTTAACTCTCCGCCTCTCAGGCTCACAGCAAAGAAGCCCCGAGGTGTGGGTGCTAAGGCAGCCCCCGTGCCCCCTCCGGCCTCCGTGACTCCCCGAATGAGTCAGCCTGAATGTAAATAGGTGCGTGTTCCATGAAAGCCTGCGCCCTTTGCTTCATCTGGATGAACACTGAATGCAGCATCGCGCACCTCTTCCTCTCCCTCGTCCTGGGAGGTGTCAGAGAAAAGAGGAAATCGAGCCGGGCGCTCGCAGGGGGACTTTTCAGGGGTGGAGATGGGGGTGGAAAAGCCGCCCGCCGGCCCTTGATGTGGTTGCCTGGGTTACAAACTGGGCAAGACCTGGGGAATTCTCTACTGAGGGGTGGAGGGCTGGGGAGACCCCTGCACCTCCTTTCTGGAGGTGACCACCCACCCATACGGTGGAAAAAGAGAAACTTATTTCATGGCGATTTGCATTTCAGAAATGAAGGCAAATGAGCCCCTTTTCGGAGGCCCCTGTTTTCAGGGGGTTTGCTCAAGCGTGCGACCCTTTGGCCCCAGAGTGCGAGGTGACACCACAGATGGGTGGGGGGGGGGGGTCCTGAGCTGGCCGGGGCATCTGCATGACAGTGGCTGTTCTCTAGAAGTGGCTATGACCTGTGCTGTTTGGAGAAGTCAGGAGGAGGCACCCAACTTTCCTAGTAGTGGTGGACGAAGCAGCCTGCCCAGCCCTGAGCTCTGCATGGAGGAAGGGCCACTGCTCGGGGCCCGGTGCATACACCCTGCTCCATCCTGTCATGTGGTCCCAGCTTTGTCCCAGGGACATTGCTTTTCCCCTCTTAGGTCGGGGGGACAGTCACCTGACTAGAAAAAAGAGCCCCCAGAATGGCCTGCACCTGACTGAGGGGGGAGCAGGGTCTCCATGGGCAGGGATGCCTGGGGAGCCAGGGGGCTGTGTAGAATGTGGGTGCCTGTGGAAGAAGCAAGAAGGCTGCCCTTTGGAGAGGCCACAGACGTCGTGGAATGAGCAGGAGGCCGAGGCAGGGCAGGGACCTGGCTCTGTCCACACCCACGTTGGGCTGCAGCTTGGCAGACATTCCAGTGGGCGCCTGTGCCGGTGGCCTTTGCCCAGCGCCTTGATACAGGGGGGCACGGGGAACCAGGTGTGGCCACCCTGTGCGCAGAGGGAGGTCAGGTCTGAGTGCTGAGATGGGAAATGGGAGGCGGAAGTGTCCCGAGATCTCCGGTGACCAACCCTGGGGTCACCTATGGACCGCCTGGCCTCCTGACCACCCTCCCCAGCTATAGAGGACACATTCCGTGTGCCCCCACGCCCTGTGTAGGGAACAAAGCCAGGCGGCCTGAGGCACCGGCAAGGTGAGCCCAGGGACGCTGGGAAAAGCTGGCTTCTGTCATCCCCGATTCGCCTGTGACATGGTGCCCTCTCCCAAGAGCGTCTGACCCTGGTGATCTTACCAATGGGACACGGGAATCCCTTTACCCTCAGGAAGATGCCCCAAGGCCAGCATCTGGCTTCATAAAGTTACACCCAAAAAATGGCCCCAGCAGGGCGTGATGATACGGATCATGCGCCCATGATAATATGATGCCCACGAAGTATAGCACAGCTGGGAGGGTGTGTGGTGAGCAAGCGCCTGGGTCAGAATCAGACCAGCCCGAGTGGGACATCTGAATCTACAAACATCTCTCACCTCCTCTGTGGGCCTTCGTGTTCTCCACCCACAGAGTACAGGGAGGGAACCGGCCCTTCTCAAAAATGCCAGCACATCGGCCCCCTCGGGGGTGCCCCTGCCCCATCTCTTTAACATTTAACGTTCACAACAAGCAAAGCAAGAGGGATGGGGTCAGGGACTCCGAGGGACCCAGTGCACTGTTTCAACCACAACCAGCAGCCCACCCCCCCATCACCCCGTCCTCGCCCCAGGCATTCCTGGGAGAGAGTTCAGCACCACACCCAGGAAGCCGACTTACCATCTGAGCAGGGCAGAGGCCTCTCGGGCTCGGGTGGCGCCGGGGCGGACCGCATGCTGTTCCCCATCTCTCTCGCTGCCCGGGCTGCGGAGGACGCGCGGAGCCTGCGGCACAGGGGAGACACACGGAGCGTCAGCCACGCGCCCAGCCCGCCGGGGGGAGAGTGACCCAGTTTAGGGTACATCGCGCCTCGTGTGCCAGGCAGCTCGCTTCTTCAAAGGTGGCTGTTTTTACGTGGCGACGAGATTTGTGAATGTTGGTTACGCGTTCGCAGCGCGAGTGCTTTTATCAAGGGAATGACAGAGAAAAACCACAGAGAGGGAAGTTGCTACAAATGCTGTTGGTGGCGAAAGTTTCCATTCCCTGCACCCTGGGTGGCAGAAAGCTGCTGGCGTGTTTGTGTGAGAGGCTGAGGGTGTCACGTGGCCTCAGGGCCTCCCCTCTCCTGAGCCCTGGCCCTGGATCCCAGGCTCCGGGGCAGAGTTGCACACACAGGAGCTGCTGTACCCCCCAAGGCCCCGGGGAGGGCACCTCTGCTTCAGCCCCCACTTCTCTGTGCATTTCTGAGCGTGCTCTCATGCTCCAACATGTAGAAAACTTCACACGTGGACTCTTGAAAAAATTACTTTTCGGTTACACGTGACGTACAATATTATGTCAGTTTCAGGTGCACAGCATAGTGGTTACACATTTATAACACAAAGGAATGGCCCTCGTAACATCTACAGTCGTTGCACTACGATTGACTGTATTCCCCACTTGGTACTCTACCCTCCCCGCCCCCAGGGAATGTTTTCATACCTGGTGATTTGTTAATTTCTTCCCCCTTTTCACCCAGCCCCCCCACCACCACCCTCTCCCGCCCATCTGGCGACCATCAGTTTGTTCTCTGTGTGTATGAGCTCATTTTGGTTTTGTTTGTTCATTTTGTTCTTTAGATCCTGCCTATCAGTGAAATCATCCACCATTTGCCTTTCTCTGTCTGACTTATCTCACTTAGCGTAATAACCTCCAGGTCCACGTATATTGTAGCAAAGGCAGTATTTCATTCTTTTTTTATGGTTGAGTAATATTCCATTGCATAGATTTCACGGTAAATATCTCACTGTATTTTTTTAAAAATATATTATTATTATTATTGTAAAGTCCCTGCACCCTAACCCCATTGTTCAGTGAAGGAAGCTGAATCTCAGAGGGATAAGGGACTTGTCTAAGATCTCACAGCACGTAACCATGCGGCTGAGATTTAGTCCCACATACTAAGTCTCCGGTTTGTTCCATACGGTTTGGGTTCTGGCTCAGAACATGTAAGCTAGGCGACCTCGGGCATGTTGATGGCCTCTTCCTGCTTGATGGGGGAATAATAATAAAATTACCTTGGGTCGTGGCTGCAAAGTGAGCAGATAAAACAGGTGAAACACTTGAGGACGTGGCCCGGCAGGAAATCCAGGTCCCCTACTGCACTGAGAGTGCCTTTCCGATTGTCCCTAACGGCTGTGTGAGGTTCGCACTGTGGGCCCTCCTACCAGGGCTTCAGAAAGGGGCTGAGATGACTGCAGAGCAACACCGTCCTCCCCGCTGCCCGAAGCACAGAGACCCCACCCTGGAGCTCGCCTGTCTCCTGGGGACAAAGCGGAGAATCGATGGGGCAGGTCCCCACCTGTGCAGCCCAGCCAGGACCTTGTGCTGCGTCCTGTTCTTTGTCCGCAGTTCAGGATCAAGGCTTCAAGTGTCTGAAAGGCCCCAGGAGTCAGCCAACCCAGCCCCACCTGGCCTTAAACCCCTCCTCTGCACACTACACCTGCAGCTTCTAGAACACTCTGTGCACTCAGAGCAAGGCCTTCAGAAGGCCAGGGAGGCCTGCACCACTTCCTCATTGTGTGGGGAGGAAGGGAGAGGCGGGATCTCTTGTATGTTCCCCGTGCCTTCCTGGGGCCGCGCAGTCAGCCCAGGCCCTCAGCCTCCCACCCGTCACTGCCAAGGCCATTGGGCTGCTGGAGGGAGCTCCCAGGACCAGCTGCTGAGCGGGGGGTGGTGCCTTCAGGGCAGTCATGCAGAGATGACCCTGAACGTGTGTGGGCCTCCCCTTCACTCTCTCATGTCCCACCTTGCAGAGCAGAGCACGGCACTGTCACCCACCCTCCTGACAATGTCCTGCTGTGTCCTGCAGTTGGAACACAGGGTCCAGGACCAGCTCAGACAGGGATTGTGCCTTTAACCTCTCCCAGTGCTCATCACCCCAGGCTCCCCGGGGCCCCTCCCTCACCTGTCTTCCCTTCCCTCTGCTCCATGTCCTCCTGTGAGCCACATCCAGCCCACCCCTCCCTTCACGTCCCGCCTCCAGCAAAGCGCTCAGGAAAAGTCTTGGTCGCCTGTGTAACCGAATTCTAACTGCACCCTCGCACCCCCCATTAGCTCGTTAATTCTCAAACATTCCTGGGCTGTTGGAGGAGGGATTCATGGAATCCAGTACAGGAAATTTAAAAAAGATTTGAAACTCACATTTTGCAGATGGGAAAACTGGGCGCCCTCCAAGCAAAGAAACATACCCAGAGTCTCGCGGTGAGAAGGGTGTAGTGGGCCCCCGTCGCCCAGGTTCTTCTACTGTGACCCTTGCCCTTTCCCTGCCTCCGGGGGCCGGCAGGCTTGCAGGCCGGGCGGGCTGGGCTCCATGCCCACCACAGCGCACACTGGTCCAGAAAACCCACCCATCGGCTTCCCCAGCCCCGTCACGGTCTGCTCACCAGCTTCGCGTCATCCAGGAAGGAGTTAACGCATCTGAAAGAGGCGTTTATTGTAGGAGAGTGAGAAGTGCCCCCGAGAGGGAGAGCCAGGTCTCCCTAATGAAATGGCTGCGCCATCTGATTTAATCGGTGGCAGTTTTATGCAGGAGCTGGAGGTGGGAGAGGGTGTGAGCCGTAATTGCTTCTAGGAACAGCGAGGAGAGGGCATGAGAGGAATGAGTTCATCAGCGCCGGCACCGGCAGTTCCTGATTCTCTCTCCCTCCTCTTGGTGCCGTCCAAGGGCCAGAACCAGAACCTGGACTTGCCTCTGACGTGGCTCCCTGGTCTTTGGACCAACACTCTGCTCTCTTCTGTGTGTGTCCCTGGGCCTCTATTTACTCCTCTACACAAGGTGCATGCGGGGGTTGGGGGGGGGTTGGGGAGGGGAAATACTCTCCAAAGAGAGAGCCCCTCATTCCACGAGCAATCAAGACTCGGTGGCTTTATGAAAATCATGACTAAGAGGAAAGACCCCCCCCCCACTCTCTAGGCCATCCCACTAGACAGAACACGACCTTGTCCTGCTCTTAGGATGGAGGGAGGGCGTGCGTGAGCTCTGTGCCCACCTCCCGGGGGCCGTCAGCACATGCCGTTGAGTTTCACCTCCCAGCATTCGGGAGGACGAGGTTCCTCCAGGACCTTCCCTTCCCGGGCGGGCGGAGGTTAGGCAGTCAGCTCGGCCCGCACTCCCAGAGCTGGGCCCCAGGCAGCAGGGCTCGGGGGGCACACTTACCTCTCTGACCTCAGCACCCGCGCCCTTTGCCCAGGCCGTGCACTGTCTCCCGCTGTCCCCTCGGCGAGGAAGAATGCTCAGGGGGGAGCTCTGGCCCAGGAGTGGCCGGCAGAGGGAGGTCACCCGCAGGGAGTTGCCAGCAGGAATGCGGGACGCGCCTGCCCCTGGGTGTCTGTGGGAGCCTTTCACCCTGTGCTCCGTGTTATCTTGTAAACAGGGTCAGGCTTCTCGGGACCTTCGCTCCCACTCTGTGCTCCGAAGAGCCAGGCCTCACCATCGGAAGAGAAGGGCACCTGAACCCCTCATGTGTGTGAAGGGGGGGCCGGCCTGGACTCCAGTAGAACCAGGCACCTGCGGGAAGCTCACTCAGGGACTCAGTCCTCCCGTCAGCCTTAGAATCTCTTCCACGAAGTGTGAGAGCTCTGAGCCTATTCCCAGGACCCGCTTCTAAGGTGGGAGTGATGCCACGTGCGGGAAAACCCGCTCACCATCACCATCACCATCACCATCACCATCACCATCACCATCACTGAACCGGCAGCCACAGGCAGCCAGCCACGCCGTCCGACGATGGGCCCTTCCTCCCGCCAGGCTCCGGGCTCAGCACGCTGCCTCTGCCAGACGAGGTCGCTCACAGCTCCACGGCACAGGCAGGAGGATAAAGTGCCTTGTCCCAGGTGGTGGGACAGAGGAGAGGGGCAGCTGGGTCCCTGCCAGGTCTGCCTGGCCCCCCTGTGCCCTCAACCCCCTGAGACCCTGTCCGCTCTGCCTTCCTGTCTCCGGGGCTGGTCTAAGGAGGCAGCAGGAGTGATCGCTAAAGGTCCTCAGAACAGACTCGAGGGACTACGAGCTTCTGGGTGAAACAGCTGCGAGGGCACGGAGGTCCCCAGGGGCCTGCTGGTGGTCAGGGGCTTGTTGGACTCTGGGGCTGGGATTGGGCCGTGAGAGCAGCAGGGCCCAGAGAGGCTCGTGATGGCCACTCGGACCTCAGCCGCCGTGGCCGGTCTTAGGTGGCCTGCGTCCTCACAGGGCAGCAGGGAGCCTGGCCGGCCGGTGTGGCTCAATCGCTGAGTGTCGACCTATGAACCAGGAGGTCACAGTTCAGTTCCCAGTCAGGGCACAGGCCCGGGTTGCAGGCTCCATCCTGATGTGGGGCGTGCAGGAGGCAGCCGATCCATGATTCTCTCTCATTGTTGATGTTTCTCTCTCTCCCTTCCACTCTGAAAGCAATAAACGAAATATATATATTGGGGACAGTGCCACAGCATCATCTGAAAGAACTCTTACTACCATAAGGGTGGGGTGGGTGGAAGAGAAAATAGTTGTGCTTCTGCCACCCCAGGTTCATAAGCCTCAATGCATTGATGTAGGAAATATTGAAGGAAGCTGTTTCCCAGATGCCTCCCGGCTTCTCTGGGTAGTGATTTTATAGAGGATTTATTGATTTATTTTCCACATCTTTCTGGAATCTCCAGATTCTCTCCCGCATGTATGAATCGCTCTTACAATCTTGAGCAGAATGCGGCAAGAATAAGGGAGCCTTGAAAGCAGGAGGGGTGGGGGGAGAGGGATTAAGCAGGCCAGGCTGAGCTCAGATTCCAGCCCGACCCCACTGGCTGTGTGTCCTGCACTTCTCTGAACCTCGATTTTTCCAACCCGAAAATGTAAGGTGTGACTACATGCCCCACGGGGCTGCTCGGGGTCTTAAATTACAGAGTGTATCCAGAGTGGAGGTCAGTTTGCTGAGCTAGGAGAGCTGAAATGTCACCCAAACCGAGTCCTTGGGCGTCTGGGTGGCCTGCTGCCCTCATCGTGCAAGTGGAGCCAACCCCGTCCCCTCCTCAGGCCCCAGGGCCCTCAAATATGATGGAGAAGAGCTGGGCTTGTGAACGTGTTGCTTCGACTCTCCCTGCTCCTCCATGACTGGTACCGCTACCCGCTACCCGCCCTGTGGACCTGGGACGCGCCCGGGGCTGCCTGTCATCTGGCACCGCACAGGCAAGGAGATGCTGGGCCGGGGGCTCCACATCTGTCGGGTCCCTTGCCAGGATCTTGCAGGATTTCCGGGGGCACCCCACCACATCCTGGCCTCGCTCGGCAGGTGCGCCTGCCCCGTGACCCACATTGCTCCCTGCTGTCCTCTGGGCAGGTGCAGCCACAGGCCTGCCACCACCCCACCCTGTACTCCTTTCCCTGTCCTGCCAAGGAGGCTGCTGGGCACTCAGGACGAGGGAGAGCAAGCAGCCAGCCCAGAGACCCACCACCCGCTGCCGCCTCCTGCCTGACTCAGGGCCCAGGCTCCAGAGCCATGCGGAGGAGGCCTTGGGATTCGCTCATCCGGGTTATTTCACACCTGCTGGTTGGAAACCTTAAGATCTCTCCAAAACTTCATGCATAAAATAGAGAAAAACAGCTGCTGGTTGGCGCTGAATCAGCACTCCTGCCTCCTGGTACGACAGCCCAATCCTAGGAGGTCAGAAAGCACCGATGGAAAAATAGCAATCGGATGCCCTCATGTTACAAAGAAAGACTCAGAGAGGGCGAGCAACCTGCCAAGGGCACTCAGCCTGCACACACTCTGTAAGTGCGTCCCCCACAGAGAGCTGGTGCCCGCCTGTCAGCAGGACTCTCGGGCAGACACTCGTGCCTGAGCCTGTCCTGACCCCTCTGCCTCTGGTGCCCAGAAGGGGATCTCCTATACTTTCAGGCCCACAGGAAGGCCCAGCTTTCCCCCAAGGACGTGTCCTATAAGATGCTTTAGGGTCGTTAGAGGATGCCATAGGAGGAAGCCAGCTTTGGGGCCAGCTGGTGCTGGGGAAAATTTCCGTGTTACCCCTTGTTAAATCACTAAATTTCTTTCTATTGTTTTTATTTAAAAAAAAATGGCACAGCCCTCTCTGCCCTGCTGGGCTTTCCCAGATGAGGGTTAGCACGCAGGGGTTCCAGGATGAGCACATGGAGGTCTCTGCGGCTGTCCCCACACTGACGTGCACGCACCCCGGGCAGTGCCTTCACTGCCCAGACATGGCAGGCGTCTGTGAAGTGGGGTCTGGCTTCATATATCATGGGAATCAAAAGTCAGCCCCCCACCATTTTTTTCTTTCCTAGATCAGCTTTTCATACACAGAGGCTCCTGCCACCCAAGACACAGGGCTGGTGGGCTCCAGTGCCACCCTGTCTGTGACTCTGCTGGACCCTGGACACATTTTCTGCCAAAAACCATGGGGAACGTGGGGTTGGACCCCAGGCCGGTTTTGGACAGCCGCATCCCCTAAAAGCTGGCTGACGATGAGAAAACAGTCGGAAAGACAACCATTTTGATACTAGATCACACCCATACACAGCCTCACAGCGTAGGAAAACAGGGAGTTCAAAGTAGACCTTTGCTTTTCATTGCCAGTGGGGGTCCTGGGAAAGGCAGGTTTCGTCGGAAAGGAGGCGGGTGGGCAGTCGCATGGAGCGCTGATGGCCGGGTGTACATCGGGGCCAGGGACTGACACATTTGTGATTTGCTTATTAGATCGCATTTCCCGTAAGAACTCATTTCGCTTGGCAGCCATGCGTGTGAATCACCGTGTGGCCCCGAGAGGCATCGGGTGAGATGGGACTCTGGAGTTTGCCTCCTGGGAGCCTTTGCGTGCACTGAGCCTCCTGCCCAGGGTCCCACCCACCCTGTGAGTCGATCCTGAAAACACTCAGATGCCAGGGGTGTGGCCGGCGGGGCTGCCCTTTCTGGGCTCGCCTCCCCTCCTCCCTCCTCAGACCCCTGCCTTGCCCTCAAAGTGGGTGATCATTTCACCAAGTGTTTGTGCCGCTGTTTGATGAGCGATGACTGGACACCATGGATGCTCCTTACGGAAACAGACACCCATCGGTGACAACTAAAGGGTCACTCTGCCTGGGAGAGACCTGCCCCTCTCATTAAGCCTTTTGAATAGCAGGAACCGAGGTCCAAGCATTTACCTAACTGGTCCCCCAGTTGGTAAGAGGTGGAGGCAGGATTCGAACCCAGGTGCGTGGCTCCAGAGCCCGGCTGGCCCCTCCCTACTAGGCTGTGAGGCAGAGGGCGTGGAGGGAGGGTTGCAGAAACTGGCTGTCCTCTGTTGTGACAAGCTCACGCGGCCCCTTCTCTGTGTGCAGAGGTCATGTGTGTGACAGAGATTCAGCGGGCGGACCCAGCAGCGTATGGATGGGGTAGTACATCGAGAAGCGGGTCCTGACACTTGGGGAACCTGGAATTTGTACTCAGAGGGTGTGTGTTTTTCAGCTGATTGTCCGTGTGACTGGGCGAGGGTGGGGAGGGAAGGAAGGAGTGTGGCTGCTTGGGGAGTTAAAGTGAGAATTAACCTGACCAACTTCCCTGACGAAGCTGGCTCCCCTCCGCTCTCAGTTTTGGGGTCTGTGCGCTCCCTACAAGGTGCACCCCTTCTTGGTTATTACATATTTATTTCTTAAGTGTTAAAAGCCCCAGGTTGTACACTTCCCAGGAACGCAGTCCATGCTATGATACCCCTCCGTGAAAAGCCATGACCCAGCAGGTACCGGCGCCCAGCACATGCTCCCTGAATTCGGGTTGGAGGTATTGTCTGTCTATGAAGTGCCTGCCTTCAGGGGCAGCCAGACCCTCTGAAGGCAGTCATTCCCCCTTAAGGACAAACGGGGGGACAATCCCCACTTTCTTTTGAAGCTCCGAGGCTCCTAACTCCCCCCCCCACACACACACACACCCCTGACTCTTCCTCTGGCCACGGCCTCAGCCGCCTGGAGGGTGCCGTGGAAGGAACTCTGACTTTGTAAAGCTGTTTGACGACAGAAGTGAGCAGCTGAGCCTCTGAGGCCTCGCAGTTTCTGTCTGTGGCTCCAGTTACCTTCATGAAATCAGCTCCCCCCCCCGCCCCCGCTCTGCCCACCCCCTACTCCTTGTTCCCAGCTGGGAGGAAGTGGTTTGGACCCAGTGTACTTGCTGCCTTGGAACGCTTAGGGAGGAAGGAGAGGGAGGAAGACAGTCACATGGTATGGCCTCAGTGCATATTTCTTAGTAGAAGGGATAGATGGATGATGGATGAGTGGAGGGATGGATGATGGATGGATAAAAGTACTAACAGGGCCCTCAGGTTGCTGACAAGAGCTGAATGGTCTGGCCTGACACGCTGGAAATTCCTAAGGAGAATTTTAAGCCCCAGCTTCTCTCACAGCTGGAGGACGTAAATGCTTGCTGCGTGTCAAGTGAAAGATTAAAACCCAGCAGCGTCGATGAGTGCAGGAAGCTGGCTGGGGTTTCCCAGAATGAATAATTTCTGTCTTTAAGAAGTGCACTCCCCCTGGAAATAATGTAGCCAGCTCTCCACACACAGAGGGGGAAACTGTTGTCTGTGTTAGGAAAGTGATGTGTTTGCTGCCCTGCAAACCTACCCATGTCTGCCTCATTGCCCGTGTCAGAGGAGAAGCAAGCACTTAGAGACAGAGAGAAGGCGTGCAGTTATGCAGTTGGGTCCATTGTGGTGAACACAGCTGTTACCCTCGACTGCCCAGAACCACCCGCGTAACTCAGTGTCCTTCAAGGGCGAGGGCGAAGGATGATGCTATTAGTAGCCACTCTGCACTCTTCAGCATGAAGCACCTTCTGCATATTGCATATGACTTAACCTTGTTACAGACGCATGAGGAGGCTGGCCTTCTTTTTAAGAAAAGGAAACTGACGCTCAGAGAGGCAAAGTGACTTGCCCAGAGTCACACAGCTCACTGGTGGCTGAGCCAGGATGTTGGCTGGTGCGGGGGGGGGGGGGGGGGGGGGGGGGGGGGGGGGGGGGGGGGGGGGGGGGGGGGGGGGGGGTGTTGCTGACTTACAGGCTTTTCAGGAAGCGGTCTCGCTGCCCTGACGCTGGATCTATACGAACGCCAGTCTGTCCGTTTCACAGGATTTTAGGCTTCTCGGTAGCCTGCTTCTCAGAACATGCTGAGCAACCTGAATAGCTTCCTTCCAACCGGAGAAGACCAGTCACAAGGGGTTTTGCCAGAACTTTGGGCTTGCCTTTCCCAAACAGGACCACAGCCCAGGTTAGAGGCTGCGGCTCAGCGTCGCACAGCGAACCACAGAATGACACCCTTTTTTGCCAAAACGTGGGGTGTGTTTCTCCTGAAATGAAGCGCACTGCTCCAAAGACACACTCTTCCCTCACACACTCGCTCTCCCCAGGGCTCTGCCCACCCCCACCCCTCTATCCCCAGAGCCTCTCTCTGCTGTGTGACTTGGACGAATCACCTAACCTCTCTGGGTCAATAATACTTGTAATCTTGAGGAATTATTCTGAGGATTGCAGGAAAGTAGCCTTTCATGCAACGCACCTTCCCTGCTACTCAGCATGGCGGACACCGTCCCTTCCCACTCCCATGCATGACCCCAACTCAGGACATTCGAACTCAATGCTGTGGCCATTTCCCTGACAACCAGGGCTTCTGGACACCTGGGAACCTCAAAGAATGTGGAGTGTGCCACATCCCTTCAAGAATTCTCGTCCTCCCAATTCTCACCATACCCCCGCCCCCCACACTCACCACCTCCTCTGATTTTCATTGCTTGTTAATCATCAAGCCTTGCTGGCGTTTTCCCAGAGGCGATCCTCACAGCCAGGCTCCCCAAAGCAGTGGAGGGACCGCCCAGCCTCTCGGGGCTCCATGCGCCCTCAGACATCACCGCTCCTCACTGGCGCGCTTACCCAGCCCCTCCTCTGTGTCTGCACTGGCCCGGCGCTTTGCATATGCCAGCTCATGCCACCTTCCCAGTGCCCGGGGGACGCGGCCCCAGGATGTTCATTTTAAGGAGGGAAGATAAAGGCCTGGGGTTGCAGTGACTCGCTGCCCGGGAGACCAGGAGCAAGCCCGGCTGTCACGGAGGAGGCCTGCCTGGTGCCAGGCTGCTCTGGAGCTGCACGCTCTCCTCTGGAGGACTGTGCCCGGCACACGCCCTCGGCCCTTCTCGCCTGTAACTATGCGCCAGACCCTCCCTAGAGCCTTGTTGTTCTGGGTGCGGTGCTGGAAGGTGGGCCTCACTGGAGACATTGCCCTGCCTGTTCCCACAGGGCCGTTCTCCATCTCCAAGATTTCAGCCCTCTGCCCGCTGCACGTCTAAGGGGTCGTGCCTCCCCCACCCGGCCCCCACCACATCCCCCAAGATACCTTCAAAGGCTGGACATGGTCGCCCCGGGGAGCAGCTGGCGAGGATTCCCGTCACAGCCTCTCTGTCAGAGGCTGCTGCTCCCACAGAGTGAGCGTCGGCTGGGGGGGCCCCCTCGGGGTGCAGGCAAGCCCATGCTATCGAGAAGAGCAGCAGTTGCTAAACATGCCACACACTTCCTCTGTGAGAACGAGGAGACGCGGCCCCGCCGAGGGGCAGGTTCCTGTTTTCAGTGAGCAGCGGAGCAGCTCCTCTCTGAGCACGGCGAGGGGTGGCCTTCTGCGTGCACTCGGGGGCAGGGGCAGCTCAGCTCCGTGCGGCCAGGCCTCGCTCAGGCTCCCAGATGCATTCTGTCTCTAACTAACAGGCGGGGGAAGCTCGGGGGCTGCTCTCACGGCCCCTGGAGCCGGCTGGGTCCCCGCAGTGGCAACTTCTCTTTTCTGAGTTTCCCACTTATCAAGGCTTCCTCATGCCGCTGGCAAGCCAGCCCCAGCGCAGAGCTTGTGGAGGGCAGGTCTTCAGGGGCAGAGACTTAAAATAGAGGTGTCGAAGGCCCTTGCCGAGAGCTGCTGCCGGCAGCCCCCCCACCTCCCACCCCACCCGGGTGGTGCTGCCCCCGAGACTGGGAAGGTCAGGGAACACGGGGTGTAGGTGAAGGTTGACCACAAACACCTACGACTTCATGTTGCCTGTGTGATGCTTGACCAGATCCTCGGTCAAGGGAAGAGGATGAGAAAGACAGAAAGACTGTGATGGGGACAGTGGGTGGCACTCAAATACCGAAACCACAGGTTCAATAGTGCCGTGACAACGCTGACTCTCATGGGGATGAAGTGCCGCCGTGGGGGGTGGGCAAGGGTGCTGGCTCTTAGCAGACACCTGCTGAGGTGTCTGGAGGCCCGGTGGCGGCTGCCTATATTTCAATAGTCCACTCAGGAAGTAAGAGAAAACATAAAGAGAAAGACAGTAAATGTGGCAAAATGTCACTGTTGGGGAATCTCGGTGAAGAGCGTGTGTGCATTGTAGAATTTCAACGTTTTGGTGGATTTAAATTTTTTAAAAAGTGATAATATATAGATAG
>PVJC01043613.1:0-14452 GCA_004026665.1 Murina feae
GCTGGCCTCCAGGGCTGCGGCCGCCATCTTGCCTGAGCTAATTTGCATACAGCCATTCTGATTGGCTAGTGGGCGTGGCTTACCCCCGTCCCGGAGAAACGGTTAATTTTAATATTTCGCTTTTATTAGTTAAGATTACATGTTATTTATATCACAATTACACGTAATAAGCATAAGCCTTGCCACAGTCATGCCTCTCCAATTTGCCACTGAATTTGAAATGTTGCATCAAGTTTGATATGTTACCAATAAAGCAATAATTTTATAACAAATATGAGTATTTTTTCCCAAATGTATATTATACATCTTCAAAACTCAGCGTAAAGCTTCCATGCTTGGATTCTCAGGTTAATTTCTGAGGAGTAAGTGAGGGGAGGTGCTTTTAGTAATTTAAAGATATTTAAAAAAGGATGGATGGCATATTATGGAATTTTTTTCTAACTAATGCACAATGGCACTCAGTAAATTATTGCAATTACATTAGCTAAAAGTGGCATCCAAAGTAAATGCCAAATTGGCTATATGCCTTTCTTTCATGCATTACATTTTTTTTCCACATTTTCTGATCTGATAGTGTTGCAAGACTAAAGGGCTCATTTGTTTGTGTGCATCAAAGTCCAATAATATACAAACTCAAAGAAAGTAGGGGTTTATTAGTTAAGGAAATGGCCCATGCCCAGGGTCGTAGTTGTACTAACGCTCAAAGACCTGGCTCCCAGTGGCTTTCGGAAGATGGATTAGATAGGGGGAAAATCGTGAATTGTGATGACTAAGGGAGTTAGGGTCATGGTCTCTACAGTTCAGCTAGTGCTAGGGTAGAGGTTTTTGATCATTGCATCTCTTCCTGAAGTCAGCCATGGCATCGCCGCACCTGGTGTCATAACTTTTCTGGGTCTGGAGCAGAAACACAACTGAGGCCTCCAAGTTATCTTCCTCTGTGGTCACTAGACCACACAAATGCTTGTCTTTCCCGGGGCCTCGCTGTCCTGGGGACTTAACGAGTAAGGGAATGGATGTGCAAGGGAGAAAGAGGCAGGTAAGTCAGGGTGCTGAATGAGGCCAGTTTGAGAAAAGGTCATTTTAAAGAAATAGTGAGGAGGAAGCTAGTCTTGCAAGGAATGTCAGGCCATAAAACTGAACAAAGCCCTGCCCTGAGGGAGGGCAGGGGGCTGTTGTGCTGGCGCCAGCCAGCTCAGAACCATCCTGGGGGGTGGCCCTCCTCCAGGGCCTCGAATGTGGGGGTGGGGCAGGAGCTTATAAAGGCAAAGTCCCTGTGTGTCAGGACACTGATTTGGAAATTCTTTCCCGGTGTCCACGAGGCCCAGTGCTAATAAAGGACTCCTTCTGATTTCTCCATGAGGCGTGCTTGGCATTTCTTTGCTCTTCTGCAACAATAGTGCCGGCACAATGGTGGTGTTTCTACTGAACCTAAGAAATTATTTTTAGAATATACTCTAAAAAGAAATAGAAATTATTTATTTTTTATTATTAAAAGAAATTGGTTGATAGGTCTCCTGTACATCCTTGGCAAGTATATGTCCCCACCAAGGGTTATATTTCTGCTCTCATTTTCTTACTAAAATCTTTATCCCTTTCTTTTTTGATTCTTTGACAGCAATAATTCTCTTAAAGAGATAAATAGGTCATATTTCTTTTCTTGAATGCTTTAAAAGAATTCTCTTGAAATCAAAACAGTAATGCTCTGGCTGAGGAACTATAAATAAGATAAAAAACAAATTAACAATTAGATAATTGTTTGGGTCCTAATGAGTATTTCCTTTTAAGAAAGGAAACATGAAGTCAAAAATATGAGGTTAACCTTTATATACAGAATGGTATTCAAAGTGCTATTAAGTCATTAACTTTGGTAAATAGGCATTTAACCTTTGTCAAAATGCAACAGTGTTTAACCTTTGTGTTTAAAATAAGGCTTCTATTAGGTATGCTTCAGTTGGTGCAGATCAAATAGCAAGTAAGCTGCCTCTTGACCTCAAATGTAAACTAATCCTGATGTGACCTTTGCAGGAAGTTAAACTAAAGTTTGTTGAATTTTATTTTAAAACAGCAGTATTTTATTTTTATTTCTTTTAGTTTTAGTTTTGCAGACCTCTGCAGGGTGGAGTTAGTTCCAAAACACTGCACTGAAAAGCTGTGGCTGTTGAATTTGCAGTTTTTTGTTTGTTTTTGTTTCTGGAGGGTAGAAGCAAAGAACATTCTCTTGAAAAAGTATGTTTCAACAGTATGCCCAGCCAGATTTTGCAAACTCAGGAGGTTCAGATGAACATTTGCATTTTTGTTATGGAAAAGTACAATTCTAATGTCTTGCCACTTACTGTTAATTTACAGTCCTGGAGGAGAAAAGGCATAATTTGATTTACCTGTTATGGGCATACCAGTTATGTAAAAAGCATAATTTCAATTCAGAAAGAGCTACTTTCCTCCAGCCATTTGCATCAGTCACTCTTAGGCATCCACCAATACATTTCAAGTAATTTTCCTCTCTAATTAGTGCACAGGACTCCCTCTTCTACAACAGATGTGATATTTGCAAGCATCTCAGGGGAGGGTATATTTTTCTGAAAGATGCTTACCTGCGCAACCAGAAGGTTTTCAGGAGCCTCTGAAAAGACAAACTAAAAAATACAACTTTTCCATAAATAGGCACAAGCAGCAGATGAGTCAACTGGATCATGCTATCCTCAATTGCCTCCTTTCCCCTGCGGATCTTCAAATGGACACTTGGAGCTAGTATCGGGGAGCAAAATTTGCCACTCCAAACTATGCCTCTTTGGGATATTGCCTATTTTAGGGGGGGGTGTTTTTAAGAAACAAAACACTCTGGGAAAATATTTGACCTCCCCGCTAAGTGCCTAAAAGGATTTACATAGAGGAGGACCTGATCCAGAAAGGGAGCTATCATCATAGATAAGTACAGTTGAATATGAACTTGGTGTGATAGATGGGGAGGAACCTAGCAAGCAAGGCCCTTTGGATCCAAGTCATCTGGGTTTCATTGTTAAAGATGGCCCAGCAAAGATTTGTTCATCAAACATCTGCTTTCTCATCTCCATGTTGCCTTCCTCCCCTTTGAAGCCAAACTATTCCCCACCTTTCTCCTTAGCTCAAGATGGCTTATACTGTTGCAGAAAGACCAAAAAACTAAGAGATGCTTTGAAGAAGTGGAGAAATCACAGTTTTAATCACGCACGCGGACTGGGAATATTCCAAACCAGAGTGAGTAACACATGGGAATTTTGCCTTATAACTGCCTCTTGAATTCATTGTATTGCAAATATGTTCCCTTCCATGAGGCCCCGGAGGAAGTACTACTCCCATCTTCCCTTCCCCCAGGTGTTCCAAGGTTTTGGCGCCAGCTAACAATCCACCCTTTCTCCAGGACAGTGCTCATGTCTTATTTTGCAAATTCAGTTTTGGGAAAGGAGGCAATGTCTCAGTCACAGGTCATTAAAAATGCACACTGAGCCTACTAACATGAATTCCTACCCCCATTCCCCCAAAACATCAGGGTTACCTTTGAATTAACACTTTTTAGCATTCTCAATACAAGAAGCCTCAACTACTTGGGTTGTTCTGGGTCCCCTATTCTTATGGGGCTCCTGCATGTAGATATATAATTGTATTTGGTTAATTTATCCTGTTATTCTTCCTTATGTAGATTTAAGTCTTTGGCCAGCCAGAAAAACTAAGAAGACAAATGGGATGTTTTCTTCTCCTTAACTCTAGATAGTCTTCCAATGTAAAACCATGAAAAACAAATTATATAAGAAAATACATTCACATTTTAAAGGAACAAATATCTCCCTTTCAGAGTATCTATACTAATAAAAGCCTAGGTGACCCTCACGTCATCACAAGATGGCTACCCCCATGTCATCACTAGATGGCCACCACAAGATGGCTGGTAGGGGAGGGCAGTTGTGGGTGATAAGGCTAAGCGGGGAGGGAAGTTGGGGGCAACCAGGTTTGGAGAGGAGAGCAATTGGGGGTGGGGGGACCAGGCCTGCAGGAGAGGGAAATTAGAGGCAACCAGGCCAGCAGGGGAAGGCAGTTGGGAGCAATCAGGGCAGCAGGGGATCAGTTAGGCATCAATCAGGCAGGTGGTGGAGCTGTTAGGAGACAGAAGTCCTGGGTTGTGAGGGGTATGTCTAACTGCCAGTTTAGGCCCAATCCCTAACAGTATGCCCAGCCAAATTTTGCAAACTCAGGAGTTTCAGATGAACATTTACACTTTTGCTATGGAAAAGTACAATTCTAATTTATACTGAGTGGTCCCAGATTGGAGAGGGTGCAGGTTGGGCTGAGGGACACCCTCAGTACACAAATTTCGTGCACCAGGCCTCTAATGACTATATAATATAGACTTTAATATTGCACTGAGAGCCATTATTTTACTTATACTTACATAGTCTATAAATTGTAGATGTGAGAGGTTCCCAACACCTTAATTTCCATTAGGAGATCATTTCATTTTCACAGGGGAATTGACCCAAAGCAATCTAACCCAGGCAATAAACAAGGCATCTCAATGGAACGTGGACGTTTCTTGTTCTCACAGAAGAAAAGCACTATGCTTTACTTCGATGGCCAGAAATTTTCCTTTGAGGAACTATAAACATCAAAGGCACTGCTCAAGCGTGTTTCTTCTCCTGTTTAAAAAAAGAGCCCTTCTGCCCTAGTCAGTTTGGCTAAGTTGATAGAGTCGTTCTGTGAACTAAAGAGTCCCAGGTTTGATTCCAGTTAAGGGCAAGTACCTTGATTGTAGACTCCTCCCCATCCCAGACCAGCTGGGGTCCTAGTTAGGCTCATGTTGGAGAAAAGCAATCAATGTGGTTCTCTCACATCAATGTTTCTCTGTGTCTTTCCCTGTCTCTTCCACTCTCCCTGGGAATCAATGGAAAAATATCCTTTGGTGAGGATGAACAACAAAAACAACAACAAAAACCACTCTACCTGCAGGCATGGCTCAGTGGTTGAGCATCCACCTATGAACCAGGAGGTCATGGTTCATTTCTGGTCAGGGCACACTCCTGGTTGCAGGCTCAGTCCCCAGTGTGGAGCAACCGGCAGCTGATCAATGATTCTCCCTCACCACTGATGTTTCTATCTTGCTATTTCTCTCCCTTCCTCTGAAATCAATAATATATGTGTGTGTGTGTGTGTATATATGTGTGTGTATATGTGTGTATATATATACGTGTGTGTGTATATATATATATATATATATATATATATATATATATATGTGGGTGTGTGTGCACTGAGGCCCGGTGCACAAAAATTTGTGCACTGGGGGTGGGGTCCCTCAGCTCAGCCTGTACCCTTTAGCAATCTAGGACCCCTTGGGTGATGTCCACCTGCTGGCTTACGCCCACTCCCCTGGGGAGCGGCCCTAGGCTGGCAGCCAGACAGCCCTCTGGCAGCCCAGGGGCCCTCAGGGGATGTCCAGTTGCCAGCAGGAAGCAGGCCTAAGCTGCAGTCGGACATTCTTAACTCTGCTGATGAGGCGGGAGAGGCTCCCATCACCACTGCTGTGCTGGCAGCTGGCAGCCTGGCTTGTGGCTGAGCAGAGCTCCCCCTGTGGGAGTGCACTGACCACCAGGGGGCAGCTCCTGCATTGAACATCTGCCCCCTGGTGGTCAGTGTGTGTCATAGTGACCAGTCATTCCCAGTGGTTCTGCTGTTAGGGTCAATTTGCATATTACCTTTTATTATATAGGATATATATTTTTTAATTTAAAAAGAGCTCTTCTGTATATAAAGTTGGGAAATGATTTGTTCAAGCAATCGTGTTTAAGTATGAGGAATTAGCAATAATATAATACAATTATAAAAGAATTTAGAATAAGTAAAAATAAAAAAAAATATTTTTAAAACTATTAACCCAGTTACCTGATATGCTCATACCAGAATAGGTTGTTATATAATATCTGTGTATGGATTGTCATCTCAGCTGTAAGGCATGGGTATAAATAGGCCTCAAATTAATGAAGAGCATTGGAAAAATCTTCTAAACTGAAATGTTTGCATTCCCTCCCTTAGAAATGTAATGAGAATTAAAATTGAACCAAAATGACACATTATTAGTGAATATGTTAAAAACAGATATGGATAACAGCAGATGTAGAAAAAATAATGAAACTTGGTGATTATGATGGCAAAAAGCAGTCACATAGCACTGTTATCTTGGTATTTGGTATCTTAATTGAGACATAATATCATAGAAAAAGTTGAACATGTTTAAAGTATATAGTTTAAGTTTTCACATAAATATGTACCTGTGAAATCATTAACTCAGTCAAATAATTGAATGTGTCTACCACCCACAAAAAAATTTTTCTGGCCCTAGTAATCCCTCCTCCTGTTCCTTTCTACTCTCCTTTTGTTATCAGATGAATTGTGGGGTCCTCTTCCCCACTGGGTGCTGTTGGGGATGGAGTTCTTATGAAACCCTGAGAAAAAGAGTTGTCTGAGACTTACATGGGAGAATGAGTGATTTTCACTTGTGTGGAGTTGAATCCCTGTTTTTAAAGGCTCATTTCCCTGAGTCCAGTCTTAGAAGAGTAGCTGGCTTTTCAGGGTCCAGACTTTCCTTTCCATGTGGGACACAGGTCCAGCACAGCATCAGATCAGGTGTGGTCCATTGTGTGGGTGGGAGGATCCGAATGGCTGTGGGCCACATGGGAGAATGCCAGGAAGCCAAGTTGAGTCAAGAGCCAAGCATGCCAATTTCTTTGTATGGGAGGCAAACAATTGATGTTTTCCTCTCACATCTCTCTCTCTCTCTCTCTCTCTCTCTCTCTCTCTCTCTCTCTCTCTCTCTCTTTGTTTCTCTCTCTCTCCATTCTTCTTTTCTATAAAAAAATCAGCAACAAAAAAATACATCTTCATATTCTCAAGTGAGGATTAAAAACTGTTTCTTTCATAAAATCCATATTATCAATTTTTTTCTTTTAAAAATTGTGTTTTCTCTTCAAATGCTTTGCCTAACCCAATATCCCAAATTATTTTCCACTATTTTTTTTCCATCGTTGTTTAGTTTTAAGATTTATATTTATGTCTTTGATCCATTTGGGAGTTAGCAATCAATTATAGTTCAAGGTAATATCAAAGCTTGTTTTTTTACTGTTTTGTTCTGTTTTGGTTTTGCATACGGATTCCCAATAAGACCATTCATTTAAAAGATTATCCATTCTCCATTAAATTATCTTTGTACCTTTCTTGACAATCAATATATGTGGATCTATTTCTAAACTATGTTCTGCTGCATTGATGCATTTGCTTATCTTTATTCTAATGTCATACTATATTATCGAAGATTGACTAATTCGTAACTCAAGTAGTATGAAAACTTCCAATTTATATATTTTTAAAAATTTGGTTATTTTAGGTTATTTGTCTATTTGTATAACTTGTAGAATCAGCTTGCCAATATCTACATTTTATTATGTAGGTACTATTTTTACCAACATATTTTTTCTTTCTGAGAAAACCTACTCAATTAAACATTAAAATGAGTCAGAAATATGACCGTTTGTGTGCTGTTTATTTCTATACCTCCAAGTTAGTAATGGATTGGCATAGAAAAAGGAGCAAAAACTCTCTGTATTAAAGGTAATTGCTATGACTGTCTTGGCAGAAAAATATTGCTGATATATTGAGTCAGTTTAACTTCTTTAGTGGGAAGGAAGGGCTGGGGAAGAATTACAAATGTTTTCCAAAGCAAAGCATTATATATTGAATTTGTTTTCTGGATTCATATTGATTCTGTAAACAAAGTAGGGTTCAAAAAAGTTCTTTGAGTTTTAAGTTTTCCATGGTAGTTGGAAAGTTTTCAATATAGTTCCTTAAATATATTCTTCTAAGTCTGATCAATCTTTTAGACTAGACACAGAAACAAAACAGTGTCTTTGACACCCTTTGCTAAGGATGCTAAGGATTTAAGTTACAGGGACCATTTAAAGGCTAGATCATTTATATCAAGTTACTTATCCTAAATAATTATTAGACCTCATATTTTTGTACTAATTATTAATCATTTAATAAAACCAATTGAGGATATAATAATTCTCTATTTCTGCTTATTTTTCCATGCTACACGCAATATAAAGAATATAGATAACATTTATCACAATACTTCATTAAGTCTAACACGTGCTAGCAGAATGCACTGCAATGTGTGTGTGTGTAAAGTTGATGCTACCCCCTTAACTAAAAAATATGTACTAAATGAAATTATAACCTAACAAATGCACTTACTTTCATATTACATTGGAAGCAAACAATCCCGCAGGTTTTCTTTGCCTAAAAAGCCCAGACTTCACAATCAATGCATTGTTTTGGTTTATGTTGCTCTTTTCTTCAGTTATTAACGTTCTGATTATCACATCACATAAAGATGACATTGTGTTAAAGCTAAATATCTGATGTGCTAACGTAGCAGTGTCTAAGGGGGAAAAACTCACTGCTGACTGGGTTTTGGAACGGCTCAGCCATCTGGAGTATCAGCGTGAAATTGGTCTCCACATTTACATCAATGCGAAGGTCAGCCATGTTTTCTGTTTCTAAACTTCTCGCAGGGAATTAGACACGCACACTTCCTGTAAGCTTTTCACCTCTCGTTGTCTGCATACAGTGCAATACCATATAGGGGAAAACATGATCGTCAAAGCAATTATTTGTGACTTCTGTCCTTATGGTCAATCAATCTATGGGGGAGTGGGAAACATTAAAGATCAAGCTACCTCCACAGCGTACATTTCTTTAGCTTCCTGGTTATTTTTCAAAGGTCATCTTGCCAATATACTGCTAAGTGCTGAACACTTTTTTTTACCTTATTTTTTTAATTTTTATTGTTCAGATTATTACAGTTGTTCCTCTTTTTCCCCCCATAGCTCCCCTCCTCCCAGTTCCCACCCCACCTTCTGTCCTTACCCCCCCTCACACTGTTCTCATCCATAGGTGTACCATTATTGTCCAGTCTCTTCCCGCACCCCCAACACCCTTTCCCCCCTGAAAATTACCTGTCCAATCGCTTTCCATGCCTCTGATTATATTCTATTCACCAGTTTATTCTGTTCATCAGATTTTTTATTCACTTGATTTTTAGATTCACTTGTTGATAGATATGTATTTGTTGTTCATAATTTTTATCTTTACTTTTTCTTCTTCCTCTTCTCAAAAGATACCTTTCAGCATTTCATATAATACTGGTTGGGTGGTGGTAAACTCCTTTAGCTTTTTTTTTTTTTTTTTTGGTCTGGGAAGCTCTTTATCTGACCCTCAATTCTGAATGATAGCTTTGCTGGGTAAAGAAATCTTGGCTGTAGGTTCTTCCTATTCATCACTTTGAATATTTCTTGCCACTCCTTTCTGGCCTGCAAAGTTTCTGCTGAGAAATCGGCTGACAGTCATATGGGTTCCCCCTTGTAGGCAACTGACTTCTTTTCTCTTGCTGCTTTTAAGATTCTCTCCTTGTCTTTTGCTCTTGGCATTTTAATTATGATGTATCTTGGTGTGGTCCTCTTTGGATTCCTTTTGTTTGGGGTTGTCTGTGCTTCCTGGACTTGGAATTCTATTTCTTTTACCAGGTAGGGGAAATTTTCTGACATTATTTCTTCAAATAGGTTTTCAATATCTTGCTCTCTCTCTTCTTATGGCACCCCTATAATTCTGATGTTGGTATGCTTGAAGTTGTCCAAGAAACTCCTTACACTGTCTTCATATTTTTGGATTCTTTTTTCTTTTTGCTTATCCATTTGGGTATTTCCTGTTTCTTTGTATTTCAATTCTTTGACTTGATTCTTGCATTCCTCTAATCTGTTGTTGGATCTCTGTATAATATTCTTTATTTCAGTCAGTGTATGCTTAATTTCTGGTTGGTCCTTTTTCATATCCTTGAGGGTCTCATTAGATTTATTGAGGGTCTCACTAAATTTATTGACAGTTTCTAGAAAATTCTTGAAAAACCGTAAAACCGTGGTTTTGAACTCTATATCCAGTGATTTGCTTTCCTCCATTTCTGTCATTTGTGATCTGTTTCTTTGTCTCTGCACTTTGGTTGCTTCCCTGGGTTGATAGAGTGGCTTTCTGTGTTAGGTGATCACTGAGAGAAATGACCTCCAAGCCACTTGATTATGGGAATCAGCTGTGTCTACAGTGGGAGAACTTCTGTGCTGGAGACACCTTTATGGGGCAAGAGTTGTTTGGGTAAGCTGGCACTTGTATCTCCAAGGAAGTGCTATTTTTAGCTTCTGCCTGGGGCTTCCAAGCCTTTTATATGCAAAAGCCTCTGCACTCAGCTTGAGTGGGGTGGGTTCTCAGGGAGTCTGCAGGGCAGAGCAACCAACTATGGCCACTTCTCAGCCCTGCCCTAAGAGGCACCGGGTCTCAAGCCGCTCTGGAGTTTCTCCTGGTGCCCGATGGTGCCAGACAGTCCAGCTCCGACCTGTGTGGTCCTGAGTTCCCAGAAACTCTCCTGGAACTGGAGTTCAGAGCCATCAGGATCTTGTGCTTCCCTCTGGTACCAAATGCTGCCAGCCCTTTCCGCAAGCCCTTTCGCATGCACCTCTGTACCTCCGCACTTTACTTCCACACCTTCTCTGAGTCTCAGACTCTTTCTAGTTGTAGAATTTCCACTCAGCCAGCCTTCCTGTGGGTATGGGTGGTGTCTGTTTTTTCTTTTTGTTGTTGTTTTAAAATAGTTGTGCACGGCCGCAATTCCGGTATTCACCTATGCTGCCATCTTGGTTTCTCCCTGGGCTGAACACTTTGATTTTCAATTCATTAGAGCAATACTTCTCAAAATATCTGTGGTAAAGAACCTTAGTAAAAATTCTCCCAGCTGGTGTGGCTCAGTGGTTGAGCAGCAACCCATGAACAAGGAGGTCATGTTTCAACTCTTGTGCACATGTCCAGGTTGCAGGCTGAATAGATCCCCAGTAGGGGATGTCAGTAGGCAGCCTATCAATGATTCTTTCTCATTATTGATGTTTCTATCTCTTTCTCCCTTTCTCTTTCTCTAAAAAACAATAAAGCATTTTTAAAAATTCCATCACTCAGTAATAGATACATTAATGGATTACAATAGCAATATATTATTATAACCAAGTGGGGAGATTACAAACACATGCAAAATGCAAGCTCTATTTTGTTGACACTAGATTCAAAAAAGACATGAAATTATTTTGTCAAAGTGTTCTATGTATTTTGAAATGCTTACCCTCAACTTGGGCCTTTATTTAAATCTGTTCGGTGTGCACCAATATCTCCTTGTGGTTTTATTTTGTGTTTTCTTGATAATTTATAGTGGACATCCTTATATGTGCTTAAATTGTAAATCTTTTATAGTGAAGTGACTATTCAAGTTGTTTACATATTTTTAAAAAATCAATTGTCTTATTACTAAATTGTAAGAGTTATTTACATATTCTGCATATAAGTACAATGACAGATACTCACATTGTAAATAAATTGTCCCTGTCTGTGGCTTGTCTAACTTTCTTAATGGTGTCTTTCACACAGAAGGCATTGTTTAATGTTTTTATGGCCAATTTATGAAGATTTTATTTTAGGTTTTTAACTTTTGTGACCTATGATGGACATTTTATGCTTTTAGGATTTGTGTTTAGGATTAAAATTTACTTCAATTTAAATTTTGTGAGATAAAGGTTAAAATTCAGTTTTTCCCATACCTGTATCTAATTATCCTAGCACCACTTGTAGAAGCAAGTAGCATTTCAACATATTATTATTACGTCAGCATTTTTCATCAAAATTTAGCTTCCACATACACATGGGTCTATTTCTAACTCTGTGTTCTATATCACTAATCTATAGGCCTCTCCTTATGCTAACACTAGACTCTCTTGATTACTGTAGCTTTTCACTGCCTTTAAATCAGGTAGTGCAAGTCTTCCAAGTTTGTTTTTCCTATTCTGAATTGTTTTGATTATTCTATATTGTTTCCTTTGCTACATAAATTTTTGAATTATTTATCAAATTCTACAAAATGAAATCTGCTGGAATTTTTATTGCTCCGAATTTACAGATCATTTAGGGGAGAACTGAAGACTTAATATTGAGTCTTCCAATCTATATCATGCATTTCTCCATTTAGTATTAGTTTTTCAAAAGATATATATTTTCATCACCTGACCGGTTGGGCTCCGTGGATAGAGCATCGGCCTGCAGACTCAAGGGTTCCAGGTTCGATTCTGATCAAGGGCATGTACCTTGGTTTCGGGCACATCCCCAGTGGGGGGCATGCAGGAGGCAACTGATCAATATCTCTCTCTCATCGCGATATCTCTCTCTCTCATCGATGTTTCTGACTCTATGCTTTTCCCTTTTGCTCTGTAAAAAATCAATGAAATATATTTTAAAAAAGATGTACAGTTTCAGTGTATAAGTCTTATACATATTTTGCTAAATTAATGCCTAAGTATTTTCTAATTTCAGATAGTATTGTAAATACTATTTTTGATTTTAGTTTCCAAGTGTTCATTGTTAGTATATAGTAACATGTTTGATCATTATACGTAAATCATGTATCCGTTGGCCTAGCTAAATTCATGTTTGTTATTTCTATTAATTTTTAATAGGTTGTTTGGATGTTCCATATACTTATTTTCTGTGGCTACAGTGTATTGCTGCTTTATTAGGACTAAGTTAAGACATCCTATCTAAATGCTGGGAATGATCTTGGTAGTCAATGTGTGGTTATCAGTTCCTTCTGAGACTGCCTCAACTGAAGGCGGCTAATTCGCTGCAAGGTGAACCCCTTCCTGAAGCAACATGTGTCTGGCCATTCTAATTCCACAGACCCCAGGGAATTATTTGAGACTTTGGTGATTTTGTATCTCTGCATCACTTCTCCTTTTACCCAATACTCTACCCTTCCCTTCCTTTCTATACAGATTGATTCTAGATGTATCTATATTAATAATAGGCAAATATGTAAATGGACCCTCCCTCCATGACACCCACAGCCAATCAGGAGTGAGTATGCAAATTAACCCAACAAATATGGCAGGCCTCCGGGCAGCACGCGTGCCTGCAGGTGCCGAGTGGCCGGTGGTGGGGTCCCAAAGTGGCCAGAGGTGGGGTCCCACCCCTTCAAAGCCAGGCATCCCATCCCGCCCCAGCTGCTCTGGGCCGGTGGGCAGCATGTGTGGAGAGCCTCTGGGCAGGGGAGGGCAGCCTGTACTCCTCACATGGCAGTGGTGGCAGCCGTGAGTGAGCCAAGTGGAGCCTGCAGGCTGAGCTGAAGTAGCACCTGCAGGCCATCAATGCCAAGAAGTGGCTGCGCAAGTCCCACATCCTGGCCCCGAAGGCATGTGATCGCAGGGACAGTTACCATGGTGAGCCAGATTGACGTCCTCCTGGCCACACCACAGGGGTTTGCAGATCTGCAAAGCCACAGGCCTCCGGTGAGCATGTCTTCTCCTCCCCAACTGGTGTGCGAATGTCCCCCAGTGCACTGTAACCCACATGTGCCTGCAACAGTCCCAGACCATGGCACGTGCAAGTTACCCCCACCCCTCCACCACACTTCCATGAAACCCAGCATTCCTACATCCCCCACAGGACATGCACACGTCTTCTCCAGCAAGCTCATGTCCTTTGGAGAGTGTCTGGGGGTTCTGGGTGCTGAGGGTGTGCACCTGTGAAATGACAGTGAGAGGATGGAGTGGTGATACTCTGTTCCCACACAGGCCAGTGCAGGGACAAGATCACCTCCACGGGGCTAATGCAGGTGCTGAGGCAGGAGCAGGTGCAGACAGACGCACATGGTGGGTGCAGGCAGCCCTCGCTGAGGTGCCTCTGGTCAGGGTTCAAGATCAGAAACCCAGAGGATGCGAGGAGTTCCATCCTCTCAGTGAAATGGTGGCATAGTCGGGACAACTGCCAAGGAGGAATGTGCACTTTGGGTGCCAGCACCAATGAGGGAAGGCTGCCCTGACTAAGCCTTGCTTGCTTGGGACCTAGTGAACTCCTGCCAAACAGCAGGTAACAAGATGTGCTTTTCTGAGTTAACTAGGGGCCCGGTGCACAAAAATTTGTGCACTCAGGAGGTCCATCAGCTCAACCTGTGCCCTCTCGCAGTCTGGAACCACTCTGGGGATGTCCACCTGCTGGTGTGCCTGGTCAGCCTGGGTGAAGGGCTGATGGCTGTTTGCAGGCTGGCCAAGCCCCCCAGTGTGGATCCTTACCACACTGGGGTGTGACCAGCCTGGGTGCGTGTTTGAGGGGCATTTTCAGGCTGCCCATAGTTTCTTCAGGTTTTGGGCCCCTACTGGAGTACCTGGCTAGCCTGGGTGAGGGGCTGATGGCTGTTTGCAGGCTGGCCAAGCCCCCCAGTGTGGATCCTTACCACATTGGGGTATGACCAGCCTGGGTGACAGGCTGAGGGGCACTTTCAGGCTTTCAGGCT
>PVJC01043614.1:0-14442 GCA_004026665.1 Murina feae
ATTATAGTGTTTGTGTCATATCTTCTATGATATTTTAATTTGCATTACCCTAGGAAGTTGAATATCCTTTTTTTTTTTTTTAACACTCGGGTATATTATTTTATTTGTTCTCAACATCAAGAGATATGAATATCTCTTTAATGGATATGGCATATGAGGAACAGTACAAATCTATAAACCTTAAGTAGAAATGTCAGGAAGTCATAGATCTATAAACCGTATGTATAAACCATAAGGTGAGTGCACTGGTATATTTTAGGCCAAAAGGTGACCAAAGGCATTCACAGTGTCTTTAGCATCATGCTCTTAATTTCATTACATACAATAATTTAAGGCTACATGTTTCAAACTTCTTTGGAAAAAAACAACAACATGTATGTGAGTCTCTCCAATTGTCCTCGTGTCCGACAGCATGTGACACATGTCTTCCTCGTTTGCTCTCTTGGCTGATCCTCCCCTATGGTTGACCATTTCCCGTTTTTATTGGAAGCTCATCGAATCACAGCCCTGGGAATCGATGAGCTTCCAATAAAAATGGGAAATGGTCAACCATAGGGGAGGATCAGCCAAGAGAGCAAACGAGGAAGACATGTGTCACATGCTGTCGGACACGAGGACAATCGGAGAGTTGAATATCCTTTAATGTCCTTATTAGCTATCATATCTCTTCCTTGGTGAGATCTGTTCAAATCCTGTGCCTTTTTTTTTTTTTTTTTCTATTGGGGTGTGTTATAGTCTCTGTTTTCTTTTTAAATAGTATGATTACACAGCTTATATTTAATACTAGGAATATATTGTGCACTCGGGGGGTCCCTCAGCCTGGCCTGTACCCACCCAACCTGCAGCCGGCTACCTGCCCATTGTGCCCCACCAACCTCACACACCCCGGCCCGTCACCTGCCCGGAATGGCCCACTCACCCTGCTACCTGCACTGCACCTGCCTCCACGCTTCTACTGCCAGCCTCCATCTTGGCTGAATTAATTTGCATGCAGCCACTCTGATTGGCTGGGGGCGTGGCTTAGGCATCCTGTAGAAATGGTCAATTTCAATATTACACTTTTATTAGAGTAGATGGTCATTGATATGTGTGAATTTTTATTTTATTTTGTTTTTTTTCTTTATTTTTCAATTACTTTTTCTTTCTTTAAGTCTGAATATTTTTATTATTTTATTTAGGTTTTTTTATTGAGTGCTTCACTATTTGTGTAATTTCTTTAGTGTTTTTTCTAGAGTGTTTGGTCTTTTGTTTAATCAGAAGTTTTATTCATACCTTGGCAAGGATTTCTTAGAGTTAAGCATATCTCGTATTCTCTGAGTGTCTTAATATTGTGAATTCACTACTTTCACAAAGTTTGGAAATTTCAGCCACTGTGTTTAAATATTTTGTCTGCACCACACTCAGTTTTCTTTTGGTGCTGCAATAACATAAATATTAAACTTTCGCTATTGCCTAATAGATTCCTAAGGCTCATGCTCACTTTTTCCCCTGAATCATTTTTCTCCCTGTTGTTCAGGTTGAATGCTTTCTTATAATGTATCTTCAAGTTCACTCCATTTTCCTGTGTAATTCCTATTTTCCTATGAAGCCCATTGAATTATTTTTTGTTCTACAACTTTCATTTACAAGTAACAGAAAACCAATGATGCAGCTAACACAAATTGGAAGATATATTGGCTTTGGTTACCTAAAATGACAGGGGGATGAACAGGGTTCAGCAATGATCAGATAAAGAGCTTAATTTTAGTCTATCTACATCTCTCATATTTCCTTTCTCTCAGTGTCAGCCTCAAACTCTCTTATCTCTTACCTTACAGAAGATTTAGTCATCCATTGTAACAGTGTCACAATCTCCGGATAAGTAAGCAAGAGTCTTATCTTTGATCAAGTTTGGAATCCTTGGGAATGGCACTAATGGCCAGTTTGGATCAGCTGCCCATTCTCAGGATCTTAGTGTGGATCCTGGCATAAGATCCTAAATTTAAATCAGCCTGGGGCACATCCCACTTGAATGTTCATGGAGAATAGTTTATTAACAGAAGGACAGAGAATTGGATTCATGGGTGTGGAAAACAAACATTGAGCTAAGTGACTGTTCTGCTTCCTTTAGTAAGTAATGGTTCTGCAGCAGAGAGTCCACCATACAATTTTATATACAGTACTAGGGGCCCGGTGCACAAAAATTTGTGCACTCAGGGGTTGGGATCCTTCAGCCCGGCCTGTACCCTCTTGCAGTCTGGGACACCTCGGGGGAGATGTCCACCCGCTGGCATGCCTGGCCAGCCTGGGTGAGGGGCTGAGGGCCATTTTCAGGCTGCCCACAGCCCCTCCAGGGTTCGTGCACTGGGGGGTGGGAAGGCTGGTGAGTGCAGGCCTGGACGTTTCCCACCAGAGGGCCCACGATCGCACACGCCTGGTGGGCCCCCACCGCTGAGGGGACACACCTGGCGCAGAGCTGAGTGGCGAGCCAGGGGCAGACGCTAGTGCAGGATCCCTCGGTGGGGCCCTGCTGCTGAGCAAACACACCTGGGGTGGAGCCGGGCAGCGGACTGGCTTTGGATTCTCTGCACTGTGCAGCAGACGCTCCCACACGCCCTGTGGAGGCCCCTGGGGGGCAGATGAAGGTAGTGGACCCTGGACGGGTGCTCCTTCACACCCCCCCCAGGGCGGAGCCAGGCAGCGGACCCAGGATGGCTGCTCCTGCAAGCCCTGTGGAGGACCCGCTCTCCCTCACGCCTGGTGGAGGCCCCCAGGGGGCGGAGCCAGGCAGCGGACCCAGGGTGGCTGCTCCTGCAAGCCCCGTGGAGGACCCGCTCTCCCTCACGCCTGATGCAGGCCCCCGGGGAGCGGAGCCAGGCAGTAGACCCGGGATGGGAGCTCCTGGATGCCCGAGGAGGCCCCAAGCCAGACCCTCCCCTCCACTGAGCTGACACACCTGGCACATCTATGGCAGCCGGCCGTGGAGGCTCCCAGTGCAGAGCCGCCCTGCCAGCCTCCATCTTGGCTGGGCTAATTTGCATACAGCCGCTCTGGTTGGCTGGGAGGCGTGGCTTGGCTGGTGAGCGTGGCTTAGGTGTCTAGGGTAATGGTCAATTTGCATATTACTCTTTTATTATATTAGATTTTTAATCAACCTTTCCCTTCAAATTAGATTAATTTCATTCCTATCATCCCAGTGAAAAATCTGACCTGGTCAGATTAAATAATTTAAGATCCAATAGATATGAGCAGCAAAATAGAGATTTTAATTTCTAGCTGAATCTACATGTGTTGCACTTTCCACTACACGAGGGTTGCTCAACTCTGTCACTACTAATAGTCTTGGGTGAATAATTCTTTGTCAGGGGCCTTCTTGCCTGAGCATTAAAGATATTCAGCATCGTCCCTGGCCTCTGTCTGCCAGAAATCAGTAGCAACACCTGACTGCACAGTTGTGACAGGTGGAAATATCTCCAGCATTGCTGAATGACCTCTGGGGTAATTAATAATAATAATAATAATAATAATAATAATAATAAATAATAGTAATAATAATAAATAATAATAATAATAAATTACCCAGTTGAGAACCACTGCACTACACAGCTAATGCCTAGCATGTGTCCTGTGCACATAAACCCTTTGAGATGTCCCATAGAAGAGTACTCCTTGACCTAAAACATATTTAAAAGGTTCTCTGTATACTATAATTTCCTGTAAAATACATTGCATAGAACATTGGTATAACAAGTAGTGAAAAGGAACCCTGTAGTTATAAAACCTGTCTCAAAATTATTCAACTGATCTGTTGTTGCTTTCCTATACACCCATTAACTGACATAGACCTTTGGTGATATGGTGATGCTTCATCCATCTTGATCCCAATGCTTTTGCAGATTCTAATAAGCTCTTCATAGCCTTTGACAAACTATTATTCTCTATAAGGAACTTTTCTAACTCAAACTTAGAAAAAATCCTCTGGTCTAAACTAACATTTTTTCTCTGTCCACAAATGCCCTTCTTCATCCAGGCTGAACTCCTACTCATGCTTAAAAGGCCCACCAGAAAGAGTCACTACACAATGTCAACTCCCTAGCCTTCCCCACAACTAAATTATTTTATCCTAGTGGCCTCTCAGCATTTAACCCAAATTGTCTTGTGGCATTTTTTTCCCATTTATTCAACAGATATTTATTGAGTACAACCTCTTGTGATGAATGACAGCATATATGGTTCTTATACTTAATGGGCATATTAGCTGGCAGGGGAGAAAACCTTTAACAGTAATTATCAACAAAAATGTGATAAACACTGTTTTAAAAGAAGAAGTACTGTATGAATTGTTCTATATAACCATAACAGCTGAAATAAACCAGTGATAGGATAAAGAAAATCTTCCATAGGGTCCACCAAAAAGAAAAAGAGTGGAATTGAAGAGGAGCATCCCAAGAGGAATGAGAACATGAACAGTGGCTCACAGGCAAATAACATGTTTTATTAATGGAGCTGCTACAACAACAGAAGTCTGAGGGTGACTTGATCCTTGATTTTGAGCATGAGAAGAAAAATCTAGCTCAAATGGGGATTTTCTCCATCTACATATGTTCAGCAAGATATTAAGGATTATATTCTGCCGTCATATCTGTCCCTTCACGTGGCTAGTAGAATGCCTGACTCAAGTTAGTTCCTCAAGTATTTTTGAATGAATGGACGCTTATGTTCCCAATAATCCACTGGATGGTAACAGATATGCACTGTGTGTCACTTTGCTCACAGAGGATTTCATTTAACCGGCAGAACATGTGAAATTGAAATTGCAAAATGCTTTTTTTATATCAGGGTTTTACACTACTTGAATGTTATCTAGCTCAGAGGTATTTTATGGGGTTGTGTGTGATATGCAAGGTAAATTTCCTCTCTATACTCCCACCAAATAACGTTTAAAAAATATCCTTTTACTTTGAAATGTAGATCATGCTCGTTGAGCAAGGTCCATAGTTTTATTCTATTAAGCAACTTTTAGTATTAAATACCTGAAAAGAATATTGAAATCATGAGTTATGGAGGCTAAATTAAAATAATTTCTGATCCTCAATAAAAGAGAATATAAACATACCACTACTATAAATTCTTTTATTTCTACAGTAATTTGAATTTCTGGCTTATAATTTTATTCCTGCCAATAATTCCCCAAGTATAAGCACTTCTAATTTTCTACATATGACAGTGAAAGAGATTAAAAGGTCAACAATCTGTGTAGAGCTTTATTGTGATTAATTTAGTGTTACTTCAGCAGTTAAGTATATGTAAGTATAAGTATGATTCCTTTAATGTGAATACTTATCACTTAGTAAGGACTGACAACACTCCAGCTTATATATTGAACTCATTAGATGTATCCAGTTATGTAACAGCACCATCATATAGTAGATTCTTTTATGATCCTAACTAGGGGCCGAGTGCACAAAATTGTGCGCTCTGGAGGTCCCTCAGCCAGGCCTGTGCCCTCTTGCAGTCTGGGACCTCTCTGGGGATGTCCACCTGCTGGTGTGCCTGGCCAGCCTGGGTGAGGGGCTGATGACTGTTTGTAGGCTTTCCAAGCCCCCAGTGTGGACCCTCACCCCATTGGGGTGTGGCCAGCCTGGGTGACAGGCTGTGGGCCATTTTCAAGCTGCCCACAACCCCTTCAGGGTTTGGGTCCTGACCGGAGTGCCTGGCCAGCGTGGGTGAGGGGCTGATGGCTGTTTGCAGGCTGGGCAAGCCCCCCAGTGGGATCCCTCACCCCATTGGGGTGTGGCCAGCTTGGGTTCCAGTGTGAGGGCTGTTTTCAGGCTTTTAGGCTGCCCACAATGGCCCAGCAAGGCTGGCTGGAAGCAGGTTTCTGGGGTTTATTTATCTTCTATAATTGATACTGTTCCTTTAAGCTGAGGCCTAGGCAGGTAATGAAGCCTCCTGTTGGCTTCAGCTCTGTGGCTTCTATAATTGAAAGAATGTTGCTTTAGTAGACTCTAGGCAGACAGTTTCTTACATCGCTGGTGCTGGTGCAACAGAAGCCTGCTGTTTGCTTCAGCTCCGAGGCTTCTATAATTGCAACAATGTTGCAACTATATTGTTGCCTGAGCCTGGAGAAGCCCAGCCGTCCGGCAGATAGTTTACTCCTGGTGCAATGGAAGCCTCTGTTTACTCCAGCTCTGTGACTGCTGGCCTCCAGCTTGGCTGGGTTAATTTGCATACAGCCACTCTGATTGGCTGGTGGGCGTGGCTTAGGCATCCTATAGAAATGGTCAATGTCAATATTGTTATTTTATCAGATTAGATTTTATAACTGAAGATACTAACTTAGAATGGTTGTTTTTCCCATAATATGTGAGGTCATAAATTATGGATTTTTACAGTTATGACTTCAAAACCATAGTCCTAAATACTCTATGCTACCAATAATGCATGGCTCAGGGTGTATTTAAAATGTATATTTAGTGAATATATATTTTTTGTGAAACCAAATGGAGATACTTAATTATATTTCCTCTTGTGTATACAATGAAAATGTTATTAATTTCTTAAAATATCAACATGTGGTGCATCCCATTTCATATGGGATCTATTTTATACTAACTTTCCTTTAAATCCATTTAAATTCATACTCAGAATATAGATTTATGGCTTTAAAGGGTTTGCCCACTTTGGTCACAGTTGTCAAGGTGTATTATTCTAGTTAGGAAATGAAGCAACATTCACTGGAGGGAATAAAATCAAGTGTGAGGGTTATGAGTACACAAGCTTTCCCTGATGACCTTCCCTGTGCTCAGTAAATGTGTCTCCTCTTCTCTTTCACTTGTCAGACTATCCCCAGCCTTTGAGAGATGAGACTTAACTCTGTCCTCTTACTTTCCTTCTAATCTCCATATATCTGCCTCTGACCCATTCCATTGGGGAGATGGAGGCAATGTAATACCCAGCAGGAGTTTTTTAAAAGTGTCTGGAAGCCTTAGTAATTAGCTATTTGGTCGGGAACACTTGATTGATACCTCAAGGGTCTAATTTTTCTCATTTCTAAATAAACGCACTAATATATGCATTGCCAATAGACACAGTTAATTTAGGTATTTTCTTAAGTATTTATTGAACACCTGCTACATGGCCATGCTGCCCCTATGGAATTAATAGGAAGAAAGATACTAAGCAAATAATTAAGTATATAACACTATCAAGCAATGGTAATTGCTTTTGGTAAGATAAGCCAGGAAAAGGGGGAATGGAGAGTTATAGGGAGGCACCAGGAGATTTTAAATAGGGCTGGCAAGGAAATTTTTTCTGAAAAGTCGGCATTTGAATTAGGCATAAATGAAATGATGGGCTTTCTGAATTGTGAAGTGCTATGCTAATTTCTTATTTTGATAATTCAATTATCTTCAGATGTATTCAGAGCATGGGTCAGACAGGTGGGTAATAGGCCAGCGCCCTGGACCCCTGAGATAGGTAAGGCAGAGAGCCATGACAAGGTAAGCAGTGACTGTCAGAAAGCATCTCGCTCCTCCAGGCATGCACACAGGGTTCTCTTACACCTTGGAATAGCTGCAGTAAATAATGTCTGTTTCGATATGTGAATAATCAAGCGTTTATAAGTTGATGGCACCATTAAATTTTGACATGCCGAATTATTTCACAAAACCATTTTAAGCCAGTGATTATTAATTATATGTTAACTATTCCTCAAGAGGCTGCACTTTAATAGGAATAAGGAATGTCCTTTCAGTCACAGAAACTTTCTATATTTTTCCCTTTAGAAGATGAGTGACTTTAAAAAGTTAGACAGGATTCCAATAATAAAGAATGGGGCACAAGTAGGTTTATAGTTGTTCATATGAGACATAGTATAATAATTAATAAGTAATAATACAAGAATAACTCTGTTTTGGGTACTCACAACTGTAAACCTAGTTTTTTCCAACCCTGTACAGACATCAGTTAAGTCCACATTGACATATGGCATCCTTTTTTTACTTAGATATAAAAGTAGTTTCCATAGAAAAGGATTTATTTAGTCTGGTCAAATAGCTTTAAAACAATTTTAACTTTTAAAGCAAAGAGGGTAAATGTACTAGTCTTTTCAATAGCTATAGCAGGAACTGATCATGAGAAACACATGGTTATACAAGGTTTAGGAATCAGTAACCTTTAATGACTTTCAATACACTGATAGAAATACATAATATATCATAAAACTATTAATTTTAGGAAACATAACTACATGAAATAATGTTTAAAATATTTTGTGAAAAGTAATTTGAAGAAACTCTTGAGAATATCTTAATATATTAAAGGAATTATAGGAGAATATTGTAATTTTGATCAAAATTCATTTGTGAGCCAACAGTTGGAGGTTCAAGGCTGCCATAGGGATTAGTAAAGGAGTCTCTTTTTTTCTTCTTAGAAATAATTTTACAAAAGAGTAAAATCACTAGAGTAAAGGTCAGCAAATGATGACCTACAGACCAAACCCACCCAATGCCTGTTTTTATAGGTGAAATCTTATTGGAACTCAACCATAGCCATCAATTTATGTATTGTCTAAAGCTATTATCGTGCTCCATCTGTGGAGCAGAGTATTTGTGGCAGATATTACAGAGTTCCAAACTTTAAGAGTAGGTCTACCAGGCGTCCTCAACTATGGCCCACGGGCCACATGCGGGTGTTTTTGCCGCCTTGTTTTTTTATTTCAAAATAAGATATGTGCAGTGTGCATAGGAATTTGTTTATAGTTTGTTTGTTTTTTTAACTATAGTCCGGCCCTCCAACGGTCTGAGGGACAGTGAACTGGCCCCCTGTTTAAAAAGTTTGAGGACCCCTGGTAGACAATCATTGTCCCCTCCCCAACACTGCTCTAGTAATAATGACTGGCCCAATGGATGGCATGTAAGCCAAACAAGGCCAGCGGAGCTTTCCTGGGATTGATATATAAATCCTGGGTGATTGATTTTTTTTTCCCTCCTGGGACTTCTAACCTTGTATCATGGTAAGAACACATGTCTGAAGTAAGATAGAATAATCTCGATGTGAAGAAGAAAGCAAGCTAGGGAGAGAACAGTAGAGAAAGAAAATAAGAGAAAACAAGATAAAAATATTGTTTGAGTCCTAAGTTAGATCTCTAAAGTTGCTATTTCTTTACCTCTTTTACATCAACCTACCAGTTGCAACTTTTGTTTTTGAAATCATATAAACTATTATTTAAAAAATGAATTATCCCTAATTTCCAGAGTCTTTGTAAACATACAGAGAAAACTTGCCTTGAGTCACACCACTTTATTTCTATAATAAAAAAGTATGATTTTAATATTTGGAAAATTTAATCATTTCTATTTCCCATAACATAAAAAAGAATTATGAAGTTCTGGGATTTAAAACTAGTTGCATCATTGAGAAGAATTAAATACAGGAAAGTTCCTATATTTTATTCATTCAAATAAAAAAATTCCACTCATGGAATGTTTAAAACAGGTTTTGTTGACAAAAAAGATTAGTGTAAAAGAAACAAAAAGAAATCATTATTATCCAATTACCTATATTTAGCAACTATTAAATTGTCATATTTTATTCACATAAATATAATATACACACATACATACACATGCATATAAAAATAGAAACCAGATTAAAATATGTTTAATTTTCATTTTATTTCCCATTTATAGGCTTTTTCATACACTATTAAAAATTTTTATAAACATAATTTTGTAGGGCAGATTATCAGCTTATTTGTCTTCATTTAGTGTAGGATGAAACCCTTTGAAGGATTACTGCTCTTGCCACTTAACAGAATATAAACAATTAGTAATATTTTAAATATCACTCTTTTGATTGCAGTCAGCTCTATTGAATAAAACACTATTAATTGGATGCATGTCAGCTCATTCTGTGAGTAGTTAGCAATTCATTCTAAACAATTAAATCACAAAACACCTCCAAAATCTCTACTAGATGCTCAGTTCTGTCTGTCCACCTACAGTTCTACCCCTCCAGATCACCCACCCCCTGCAAGTGACATTTACCGAGTGACATTTCCAAATTACAAATCTGAGTCAGTCCCTCTCTCATGCCAGGGTCCAACCCAAATCCAGACTGTTGCTTAGAGGGGGAAGGGCAGATGGTGTGATCTGACCCTCCCTTTGCACCTCTTGTCTTTCCTCCAGAAACTCAGTTCTTTCAGTCAGGCTCTGTCTCAGTTCTTTCTGTTTCCTGATTATTATTTGCCTTAATAATTCACAGCTTCTGGCTGAACGGGATTAGTCAATTTCTTCTTATAACAACGGGGTATTATCTGCTCTAACATCTTTACCCTGGCCTAATCAAGCCTCAAAACCCCAAACCATTGTCCACCCCTTCCCAGAAATATTTCTGTGTTTTTCTCCTCTGCCTCACACACATTACAACAAAGGTAAGTATCGTCTGTACTCCCCTGCCAGTTACTTCTCTGCATCCTGCTGGGAGGACAACATGGCTCAATGCACCATATTGTTGGAATGCCTGGACACCCTTATTAACCTGAACACCTCAGGCTAGGGGCTGTGCCATATGCAGCTTTAGAGCATCAGCGAAAATTCAGCCCCAAGAACCTCTCTGGCTTTGCTTTATCCTTAGCCTTGGCACTGCTAAGCATAGTATAGTTTTTACTGTTTTATTCCTTGTCGTTGTTGTTTTGCTTGTATGTTCTTCTAGAATGTAAACTCCCTGAGGATAAGACTGTTTTCATCGTGTTCACACAAGTATTCATCAGGAGGAACTACTCTCAGCCCAGCACATATTAGGTCCTCACTTAAATATTTATTGAATGAAAAGCTGTGTTTGGTAAGAAATTCAGAGGACAGGGAAGCAAAAGATGCATTTGTATGTGAGCAATTATCTGGTAAGTTGGGCTGAATTTTGTAAAGTAACACAAAACTGAATACCTTATGCCCAGTCCGTGGAGCACCATAACATGGCTGTGATGAGCAGGTGGCTATCCTCGGGGTCATCTTATCCTGGGACAAGTGTTATCAAATTGGTTGGGTTCCTTGGCCTGCACACAGCAAAGCCCAATCAAACTCGAACAGGAGTTTGCAGCAATGAAAATAAAGATTTATTTAAGGAAAGGGCACAAAACCTGGAGTCACAGGTGAGTTGCTTTCTAAGACCTGGCTCCCTGATGGCTTCCAGGGATGATTTGGTTCTCTCAGGGAAAGTCATTGATCATGGAAGTTAGGGTTGTCGCCTCTATTAATTGGTTATTGCTAGGGGAGGGGGTAGTTGATCATCACATTTGGTTCCGCTATCAGCCACGTTGTTGCTCTGTGGAGTTCCACAGGGTGTGTCTGGTCTGGTCGTTTTACTTTTCTGCAGCTGAAACACAGCTGAAGCCCAGATGTTGTCTCAAGTTTGATTCAAACTATGTCTCCTTGGTCAACAGACCTGAGGCTTTGTTCCTAAGATTATCTGATGCTAAGCAAAACCTCAGTGTCCTGTGGGCTTAATGATTAAGGGATCGGGCATGCAAGGGTGAGTCATGGTGCTGGATGAGGCCAGTGTGAATCAAAAGGAAAGAAGGAGAAAAGGTCAGATTAAAGAAACGAAGTTTTGCCCTGGTCAGAGTGGCTTAGTTGGTTGGGTGTCTCCCCATTCACCAAGATGCTGCTGGTTTGATTTCAGGTGAGGGTGCATTCCCAAGTTGCAGGCTCAGTCTCTGGTGGGGGACATGCAGGAAGCAGCTGATCAATGTAATGCTCTCATCTCTCTCTCTCTCTCTCTCTCTCTCTCTCCCTCAACCTTCCTCTCTTTCTAGAAATCAAATTTTAAAAAAATTAAAAGAAAGATAAGAAGTTTCTGCATAGTTATATAGCTTCCTAAGTGCTCTAAACTCACTGGTGGTTCACATTCAGCAATTTAGCAGCCATCTCAAAACCCTAGCAATTCTCCAAATTTTTCAAGTGAGAAAACTCAGAAACTGAGGTTACCAGGTCCCGGTTCTCAGGTGGCCATCGGACCATTGGGTCTGTTAATGTCTCACCGAGCCCTCAGCAGATCTCTGCTCTAAGCAGCTCTACCTAGAGCATGTGTGGTACCTTTTGAAATATCAGGGCTGAAGTAGGAAGCCATGTGTCAGCTTATTTCAATTTATGCGTCAATAGTGAAGCTTCAAATCCCTAAATAGGAATAAATCGCCTGCCGAGTTATATGGAGAGTCCTGTGTAACTTCTCCCAACGACAGCACTTGGAATCCATAGATCATAGCTCACCGCGCTCTCTCCCAGGGCTTCACATTTCGCTCATGAATGAATAATATATTTGGGAAGTTATAGTTTTAGAAGCTGTCATTGAAAAGCTCCAATTATTATGTTCCTCACACTGTGGGCTGGAAATATTCTCAAGCAGTCTTTGTGATCAGTGCAAGAAAGAGGATGAGAGAATGAGGGAGAAGGAAGAAATGAAAGGAGGAACAGGGGGAGAGGAGAAAGAAAGATGACACTTAACCCCGATGCTGGAGATCTCTCTTTTTTCAACCCCACAGCTGTAAAAATGTCAACCCAAGCAGCAAGCTGAGGGCTTATCCATGGAAAAACCAGTGCACTCTCTGGCAGCAATCACATCTGAAGCACATGGGTTGCTATCATTGGCAGTAGCGCATGTAACTGGGATTTTGCAGAGCGCTATTATTGTCAGACCCAATAGCTCCAACCTGCACCTACACCTGTGAGCTCATCTGGGCTTTAAATGTGACTTAATCTCAGGTTATATCAAGCCGGCTATGGAGTTAATGGCTAAAACCTGGTGGCTGAAATTATAACTTTTGTTTCTAAAAATAAGAGGTTACCAAGGGTTCAGCATGGTATATGAGAAGAAATGCAATGGCATGTCTCTTAGCAGATGTATTTTGATAAAAGGCAGATTCCAGACATAAAATCTGTGCATGACAAATCCACCAAGTAACCTTTCTTTTCCTGTATGTTTTCACCTCTCTTCTTTGCTCTCTTTCTTTCCTGTGACTGTCTCCTCTCCTCTCCTCCCCACTTCTGCCCTTCCTGTACTCTTTCCATGGGCGTGGCATGCTCATTTCCCTTCATTCTGTTTTTGCTCCTTTTTACTGACATTCACTTACATTTCACTTGCGTTTTTTTTTTTTCTTTAACGTACCAGCTATTGAGATAAGTTTTGAAGGGGAAAACCATGTGAATATTGCTGGTTCCCTGTTGCCCCAAGCATACTTCATAGCCAACACAGGCCTGACTATAATTAGGCAGAGGAAAAAATAGAAGGCAAAAGGCAATGACATCCATCCAAAAGGCTGTAATTACACAGAAGAATAAGGGATCCCTCAACTCCTCTCTCCTTTCTTCCTCTTCACCCCCTAATTTAAAACCTATAATTCTTCCTTTCTTTCCCCTACCTATAGAGAATTTAAATGGCTTTTTCAAATATGAAATGTACCATGACTATGGAACAGTTTTATGTAACAGCCTTTTAATACATAGGCAAATAGCTCTTCATTGTTATCGATATGTTACTAATTAAGCTGGGGAAAAAAGAGCTCTACACCCACCTAAGCAGTGAGTAATATTGGGAGCTGCAGGAGCTGAAAGTCTTGAAATTATATAAAAGTGCACTTTACATACATTCCCAGGTTACTCCATCCTGTTAATGAATCTTTTACGACTTTTTATATCCTGTACAGCGTGATTAGACGCGGAATTTGTTTGGTTCACACAGTGTTACCCTTTAGTACTGCAGTACCTATAAATAGCTTAATATAAATAATTAGCTAGATTGGGATCCCTGCCTCCAAGTGATAAAGTGCCTTCCACATTTCATTTCATTTAAGAAGAAAATGTTTTCCTACTTTTAGAGAACGACCGATTAGAAAGGAGAATGAAACAAATCTTCCCCTTTTCTAAAACATGTCCTGCAGCAAAGACAGCGCAGGCCCAGGCTGAGGAAACATTTTACATTCAGAAATTTTAGCAGCCAGGAAAGATAAATGGAAGCTCACAAGCCAATCAGTGAAAAAACATTTTTCATCAAATGAGAAGTCTCCAGCCTGCATGAAGTAAGCATGACAAGAGGGCAACAGAGGAAGGGAAACTAATCCAGTGGGACAAAATGCTGAATCTTATTTCATTAGCAGGAAATAAGGTTAGATGCTTAGATCTAATTCGTGGTAAAGAAGGGGAGAGGAGTAATCTGTTTTGAGGATAGAAAGGTAAATTATAACTGGTTTAAACATGGCCACTAATATTTCTGCTGCCAAAGTTGACCCCAGATAAAGCTGAGAGCTGAAACCTGCAAATACAGCTGCTATCACTTTAGAGAGAGTGCCCTTACCAAGCAAACCAAAGGGGTGAATTTCCCAAACCTCAGCACGACAAGTGCCCTCGGAGAAGTGGAGAGAATTCTGTTAGCAAATGGCTCATTGGTAATTCCAAATCTTTGAGGGAG